>BSBM01001030.1:2867500-2875000 GCA_027924585.1 Larix kaempferi | reverse complement strand
GATAGAGAGAGAGGGGGTTAGAAAGGGTTAGGTGTAGGAAGGGAGAGAGTGAGAAAGGGTTAGCAGTGATAGGACTATGAGAGAGATAGAGGGAGGGGGGTTTAAGAGTGGTGGGGATTAGGGAGAGGGAGAGAAGGGGTTAGGGAGTGGTGGCTATATAAATTTATTCAACACTTAAAAGCATAAATTTGTGAAGTTAATAACGCGCGCGTGTTATGTTTATACAAAACGCTCGTGCATTTTGAATGTACATAACACAAGCTCATTTTGTATGTACATAACGCGCACGCATTTTAAATGTACATAACGCGCGTGCGTTTTGCATGTACATAACGCGCGCGTGTTTTGCATATACAAAACGCGCGCCAATCAAAATATTTGAATTTAAACATAACGCGCGCGCGTTCCTGAGCACCTAATCACCCACTCCTCTCGCGCTCACGTGTCATCCACTGTCCTATGTGGCTGGTTCGGACTTACCAAACCTGTGCTAGGGAATTTTTAAACCATAACTAATTTGACATTTTCAACATTTTTCTGAGTATGCCTGTTTTTCACCGCTCTCTATAACATGACATACCTGACCATTATTGATGAAATTTTAGGCATAGATAGAATTTTTTATGCAGATTCCAAATATGTAATTTAAAAAAAAATATTGAGATTTTCTATTTATTTCTTAATTTTCTTGTGTCATCACTCCATTGGTCAAAAAACATACTGTTAGTGTTTCTTCCGTAACTTTTTCATTTCACAACCATTTAAAAAAAAAATTGTATGCTGCACTAGAGGACACTGACCTCTACATGATATAAAAAATCAAAGTCAAAATAACTACATTAAGACCTTCAAAGGCCGCACCCACATTTGACGTACCGTTCTCGAGGTTTGATCACTTACATAATTAAAAAAAATTAAAAAATTAAACATCTAATTTTTTAAAAATAGTGATGCACTAGTGCTACGGGTTCTATACATGTCTACCGATTTTTGTATCCCGAAACCGTCATTTAGGCATTGAAAGGCTACACCCACAAAAACATATACTTTATCATTTGCCAAAAAAATAAAAAGTGACTGTTAAAAAACATGAAATTTGACATAGTTATGTAAATTTTCAATATTTAAAACTTACATATCCAAAAAAGTGACTCAATTTCCTACGTTTCATCTTTTTTACTCAATGCAAGATATCTTGTATAAGAATGTCAAAAAAATCAAGTAAGTTGAGGGA
Source organism: Larix kaempferi (assembly GCA_027924585.1). Taxonomy (NCBI): domain Eukaryota; kingdom Viridiplantae; phylum Streptophyta; class Pinopsida; order Pinales; family Pinaceae; genus Larix; species Larix kaempferi. The sequence continues at coordinate 2,873,766 of BSBM01001030.1, read as the reverse complement.
TGCTTGATTTTTCAGTTTTCTATCGCATCTAATGCGCCAAAAGTGACCCTCATTAGCTTGCACATGCCCACAAGTGTTATATAGCTCTACATTAATATGCATTTAAGTCTTCTACCACAACACATACCAATTTTAGGATATTCATAAGGGTATTATTGGATACACATTATTTTAGTCCTCTACGAAACCGTTTTTCTCGCAGGCCTCGTTCATCTCCCCAGATTGATTATTCTTCAATCCATTAACAAGAGCACCACTCCTCTTCCATCCGAAGAATGACTAAGACGAACCACCCTCCTATGCTAAGGATGGGCTCGACTCCCTTCCTGAGGCCGCCACCTTCTAAAAACAAACCTAACTGCTCTTGTTTCCACAACCATTAAATTGTTTGTACACTCCCAAAAAAATTCCCCAATAAGATCCCCCAAATGGATTATATGTAATGGAATCTGACTTCATTGGGTATCTCTCGAAACCCTAACCGAATTCCTCCCTAAATAATGTTCATTAATTAACCTGTTATTAATATTTGTTTGTCAACTATAATTGAGAATCTTCATATGACTATTTGTATCCTTTGTTTAGTGAATGCAAAGAAACATCGGTGGTAAAGAAAACCCATATGTCTATATGGACGAGTTCATATCGTAACTATGAAAAGTCTAGCTACCATTTAAACCATATGGTTACTATGCCACAAGGTTTGCACCAAAAGCATTAAAAGTGTTGGCATTATATAATTCCTAGGCTTATGTCTTAGGCCACCAATACTACATTGGTGTAAAATTAGCAGTAAAAGTTTACATAGTAAAAATATATAGCGAAGTTTAGCTTTTGTTAGAAGCTCTAGCAAATCCTAGATATTTTGATATTCCAATAATTTGTCTCAATAAAAATACTAATAATAGTTTATCCAATTTATGAGTGAATAATAGCTTACTTACTTTTTCAGTCAAGTGGTGCTTCATCTAGCAACACTCAAAGACTAACCTCGATTTCTTATTCATACCTATAAGGTACCATGACAACACCTAGTAATCATTAAGACTCTCAAGGCTTGACTAGCGTTTAAATTTTCCCCCTAGTGGATTCGTGCCCCTTTCGTTTAGTTGCGTCAAGCCCTTTAGTATCCTAAGTCTACAAGTTCAAACTACAACTTAGGAAATCACAACTATACTGACAGTGCTTTATTGGCAATGGCTTAATCTTGAGCGTTTTGCCAAGGTCTTCTATATCGTACCTTTTTATTTGTATTTCTGTTACAGAAGAATCGGGGTGGCAGAGGGGATATTACACAGAATCATTGATAAGTTCCACTGAAGACCTAGTCCGATGAAGCACAGGAGAACCTAAGCTAGGAAAACCAAAGAATCAAATCCACCCCGAACCCGATCGGTCTTCGATTTCCATCCATGGCCACTCGAGTTCTTCCTAATAGTCACATTAGGAATATGAGTAATTGACAACCCATCCGGAATAGATTCCCCAACAATACTAGATTTGGAGTGTATAATGAGAGGAAACTTCCTCAAGTCAACTGTAACAACCCCAAATTTAATAAATGCGGAAATTTTTTAATTTTTTTTCCATTCTTATAAGAAAATGTAATGTTTTTATATAAAGTTCTTTTGACACTAATACTTTACTTATTATTTCAACCATATCTTTCAAATTATAAAAAAATCTTATTACTAACATGCAGGTAATCAAAATCAGTAATATCCAAGAAGTATAAGACCCTACCGGAAGTCATATATTGGCATTTTCAAGATATGCAAGTGAAGGAAATTTAATTATAAGATTCCTAAGCCTATATCTTTTCCTTCTATCATCCATGGATTAATAACTCAAAACATAAATACTACCCTTTATTTTTTATTTGTTTTTCTAAGAGATTTCATTAGCAACAAATATACATCTTATGAGTTCACATGTTTTTATAATAGAAGTAACTCTAAATTTTAGGCAGACACTCTTTCAAGTTTTGAACTATTTTGTGATCCTCGTTTTCGTTTTTGGTGCCCAGTGCCCACGAGGGGATGACGGGCTGATGTAAGCAGATTTTAAAGATTTTAAATGTTGTTCAGACTGTACAGGTTTTTAATTGTTTTTCATTCTTCAGCGGGGGTCTATCCCATGCACCTGAGCCTGAAATTGTTGTATTACCTGACATGCCCTGACAACTGCTGTGTTTCTGTAAATGCGTCTGCCTTAGTCTCCGTCTCTGTACATTTGCTTGGCACGCTGCATGACTACTTTGAGTGGCAGCCGCAGGTTGCATGCAAGCAGTCATGTTATTTAGATCAGCAGGAATTGGTTTAGCAAGCACGAGGCTTCATTGCTGCCATCCGTAATCGTCCATAAAATTCTTTTTTAACTCCCCTTGTTTTCCTATTTCTTGGTGTTCAGTTGTTCTGCAAGGTACATTGTTACTAGAGTAACACAAAGCATTTACAGTTGCATTGCATTGTCTGGTTTCAGTGAAGAACTCACTGTTGGTTACTATTATTAGTCTCGCTACTGTGTATTGTGGGATCTCTGTAGGCAAAGAGAAAGGCGCCTCGCCCAGTTTTATTATTTTCTATGCCCAAACAGAGTAAATACTACACTATGCAAAATGATTTAACAAAAAAATTAGTGGTGTTCACCATATATTACTTGTTGACATAACTGACTGGCTGTTATAGATTCTATCCTGGACTATGCGAATGGAAAAGGAACATCCAATCAAGGCGTTGTTGGCGTTGCCAATTCCCAGTCAATACTAATGGAGGTGAAAAGGCTTATTTCTTCCAATATTTAGATACTGTTTTATTTTGAAGGGAAAAATATACTGATTTATTCTTTAAATATTGATTTAAATATACCTAAATTTTGTGTGTATTTGTTGGAGGAGTTTGAATTGGAAAAGGGGAGGAGAATACTAGTACTGTTAGCCAGCAGCACGATGGAGTATCCAACCCCCGGTTTTAATCACGACCATGATCAGAAAGGCGACAGCTACTATCGGTAGGAAAATGAAGACGCAATACAACGAGCAAGTAACGAAAACCAATGACAAATCGGAAGGGATTGAATGAACAATTATAAGATTACGTTGCACTGTGTACATGTTTTAAGAAATATCTGCGTATAATTACTTTGTTATTTGTCAGCTTAGGCTTCTCGCCACTCTTCTCGGTTATAGCCATATCCATAATATAATCGTATTCTCCTTTCCTTAAAATAGATTTTTATGTCAAAAACTTTGAAAATGTTTATGGTGAATGTTTATCACTATGATACTCGATTGGCTGGAAAAGCTTCACTTGGTGAGTTTTAACTAATATATTTGCTTGGTATCTCGAAGTGATCACTATTTTAAAATTTTATATTTATTCTTTTAATATTTAGATCACTATTTTAAAATTTTATATTTATTCTTTTAATATTTTTGACAAGATTTTTCAACCAATATTTAAAATTCTTTATATAATTATTTATAAACAAATGCAATGTAATTTCAAAAGTGAAAGAAGTAATAAACCCCCCCCCAAAAAGTAGTAGCGTTTGCCATGGAACACTTCAAAGGAAATTGTATTTCTGTGCGTTAGTTTATCAACATGATGACGATAACATTAGATCATAATAGAAAATATTTATGTAGCGAAAACAAATATAACTTCTTACCAATCTACTAAAATAATTTAAAATCAACTTAATGTAACCTGAAAAGTGCCATTAAATTGTTTTCGCAACAAATGGTACTCCATTTTAGCATTATATCATATGATCGATCTTACCAAAAATACATTTTACCCTCCCTAATGAATATATCGATCCTACCAAAAATACATTTTTCCATCGAAAATAAGGAAATGGATCCTCCCAAAAATCTAAGGACTATATTTTTTCAGTGGAAAAAATATAAAGAGTATATACACAACAAAGGTCGTAAAAATAAATATATATAGACAACCAAAAAGTAGTAGACGAACTTTCAATGTATATACTAAGAATAAGTAGATTTAAAGGAGGGCATGTGCAAGTTAATGAGGGTAACTTTTGGCGCATTAGCTGTAATAGAAAATTGAAAAATCAGGCATCCCTCAACTTGGTTTTTTTGAGATGCTTACACAAGATATCTTGCATCGAGTATGAAACGTAGGAAATTGAGTCATGTTTTCGAATAAATAACTTTTAGGTATTGAAAATTTACATAACTATGTCAAATTTCATTTTTTCTAACAGTCACTTTTTATTTTTTTTGGCAAATGATAAGGTATATGTTTTTGTGGGTGCAACCTTTCATTGCCTAAATGACAGTTTCAGGCTACAAAATCCGGTATACATGTATAGAACCCGTAGCACTAGTGCAACGCTATTTTTCCAAAATTAAATGTTTAATTTTTTTTTTTAAGTATGTAAGTGGTCAAACCTCGAGAACGGTACGTCAAATGTGGGTGCAGCCTTTGAAGGTCTTAATGTAGTTATTTTGACTAGGATTTTTTACAGGATATAGAGGTCGGTGTCCTCTAGTGCAGCATACAAGTTTTTTTTTAAATGCTTGTGAAATGAAAAAGTTACGGAATAAAAACTAACAATATGTTTTTTGACCAACAGAGTGATGACATAATAAAATTAGGAAATAAATAGAAAATCTCGATATTTTTAAAAAAAAATTACATATTTGGAATCTACATAAAAAATTCTATATATTCCTAAAATTTCGTCAATAATGGTAAGGTATGTCATGCTGCAGAGAGTGGTGAAAAACAAGCATACACAGAAAAATGCTGAAAACGTCAAATTAGTTATGGTCTAAAAATTCCCTAGCACAGGTTTGGTAAGTCCGAACCAGCCACATAGGACAGTGGCCGACACGCGGGGGCGGGAGGAGTGGGTGAGTCTGCGCTCAGGAATGCGCACGCATTAAGTTTAAATTCAAATAATGCGAGCGCGTTGTATTTAAATTCAAATTTTAGTGTTTTGGCGCTCAATGTTATAAGCAACGCGCTAGCGTTATTGCTATGCAAAAATATTAGCAAAATGCTTTTATCCTCCCGCGTTCTGTGTTTTCTCCTCCCGCCTTCCCTATTTTTATGTTTACCAGATATTTTACACAAACAAAATGATAAAGCAAACAAATTAATAGGAACAGTCTTCGAGATGGCTTGATGACTCGTTTCAATGGACACGTATTATCTAAATATCATAGCCATAGACAACAACTAATTCAAACAGTCAATTCGCTACAACTAAGATCAAACTTTAGATAATATAGTTTCTATAGTGCTAAGCGGCGCTATTGCAATCTAGGTAAATATCATGTAAATATTTCAAACAAATTTATGGGCATAAGAATTCCAAAAAAGATGGTGAAGTTTCAAAACGGTTGGCTGTACCAATAAAACTAGGGGCACCAAAGTAAGGCTCAAACTACGTTTATGGACACTTACGGATCGAAGGATGTCTGGGCGTAAATGAAAATGCAGCAGCCCCTCCAGGAAGCCTTCTTCTTCACCGACCTTCTCTTGGACTCAAGTGGCCTCAATGCCCAACCATCGAACAATTGCACGAGTTGTAGTTAAAAAACAATGGTCGAAATAGAGCAATTATAAATGATTTGATCAACAAAGCAAGTCACCATCCTCTTCTTTATCATCATCATCATCATCTCCATCCTCTTCTTTATCATCACCGTCATCATCCTCATCACCATCTTCATCATTATTGGGTATTGATCATTATCATCATCATCATCATCATCATCATCATCCTCTTATTTATCACCACCACCACCACCACCACCATCATCATCATCATCATCATCACCATCATCTTCATCATCCTCATCGTCATATTCATCATCATCTTCATCATCACCATCCTCTTCTTTATCATCACCATCCTCTTTATCATCACCATCATCATCATCGTCATCGTCATCATCATCATCATCATCATCGTCATCGTCATCATTGTCGTCGTCGTTATCTCCATCATCATATTCATCATCATCATCATCATCCTCACCACCATCTTCATCATGATTGATGATTGATCATCATCATCATCATCATCATCCTCTTCTTTATGATCACCATCATCATCATCATCCTTGTCCTCATATTCATCATCATCTTCATCATCATCATCATCATACTCATCACCATCTTCATCTTCATCATGCTTGATGATTGATCATCATCATCATCATCATCATTTCCATCCTCTTCTTTATCATCACCATCAACATCCTCATCACCATCTTCATCATGATTGGG
>BSBM01001030.1:2802500-2862500 GCA_027924585.1 Larix kaempferi | reverse complement strand
GAATTATATGAGAGATTTAGGAATGAACATAACGAACTTGACTTGGGCCAAAGATCCTTTGAAAAATGCAAACCATGGTATGTTAAAATAAACACAATTCGTAACACATGTTGTTGTCGATACCACATTGAGTATGGTTAATATTATGACACATATACATATATTTTTTGAGTATTGCATAACACTCTTGTGTAGGAATGCTCAGCTGCATTACCACTGATTCCATCTAGATACTTTATTCATAGCATCTTGTGTAGCAGGCCAAACAATTGCACATTTTATCAAAAAAATTGCATAGATGGGACATGCCCAGGGTGTGGTGGATTCGCATTATTGGACAAATGCATACATGTGACCGATGAGCATGAACTTGGGAAACAGGAGGTGAACTTGCAGTCATTCAAATATGTCACGTATGATATTGATGGAGGGAACGAAATAAAAAAAATACAATTGGTCACTTCTCAGGTTGGTGACGAGTTATTGAATACTATTTTTTCTTTAGATTGCAATTTCATATGTAACAATCTATTGATATATGTATTTATTGTTGATCTACCAGGTACAGGTTTCCGACTTCATGGAGGAATTCTTTGAAAAGACACAACATTATGTAAAGCATGTGCATGTGGCTCGTTGGCAATATGAGCAGTTTAGAACGTGCAGGGATACATTTCCTATTGGGACTATCCTGTCAGTGGTCGATTTTGCGGAAAACTACACTCTTCAACCGCAAAATGAGATTAAAAGTCAATACTATAACTCAGATCAGGTAAACATAATGGTCCATATCACCTATAGACATGGGGAAGAAAGTACTGAAGACAACAGGGTTATATTGAAGGAGTATCACTTCTTCATAAGTGATGACAGGTGTCACGACTTGGATTTTGTACAACACATCTTTCAAATGTTCTACAATCACTTGAAGGATAACACTATATAGATGGAACAACATTGGATTTGGTCTGACGGTTGTGCAGGGCAATTCAAAAATGCCCGTGTCTTCCAATGGTTGTGTATGCTCCACAAAAGGCACAAGGTGCCACATATTTGGAACTATTTTGAGACCAGACATGGAAAAGGTGAACACGATGGAGTAGGTGCGTGCATAAAGACTGCATTATGCAGGCAAGAAATGAATTTCACAGATGGACCTATCATCCAAAATGCAAAAAGCATCGTTGAATGGTGTGCTTCAGTCATGGGGGAGGGAGCAAGAAGGCAGGAAGATCGCTCAAACAGGAAAGCACATGTGGTTAGATATTTTTGGGAGGTGGTGGATGTAGATCATTCACAGTTATATGAGTGCAATACCATCCAAGGAACTCGTGCATTTCATTCAGTTAGAACATCGGAAAAGGCTATACTTGAAATGTGGACAAGGAAACTGTCATGTTTTTGTTCTCCATGCAATAGTGGTGAATGGGATGAATGTGAATCCATGGATTGGGTTGACGGCTGGGACCATGTATCACTCCCCATTGGTCGATGGATAGCTACAGAATTATCCCATTTGGAGGAGGACCAATCAAGTATTTCACTAGTCTATGACTACATATCAGATCTCGTACAACCAGGTTCGATTAATATTATAATATTTTTGACAACTAGTTGTGTCTAATTAGCTGTGTATATTTTTGATATTTTTGGCAACTAGTTGTGTCTAATTAGTTGACTAAAACGTTGGAACTATATTTTCTCCAGGGCACATATACGCAGTGGTTTCCCCGAGACGCAATGCATGGCGCACTGACTATTGGCTAGCACGTTGCTTAGAGGGGAATCAAACCCTAAATGTCCCATTGTGGGACTCTGAGGGAGTTGATTTTCCGATTGGGTCGATGGTTATAAATGGAGAATATTTGAACCAGGTTTCCCACTCAACAAATAGAAAAGCGTATACATATGAATATTATAGATCAGGTGAGATTGTATACCATTATACAAACTTAGTTATTGGCACAAACCTCCAGCTGCAAACAATGCCAAGGAAGAACTCATCAAAGGCATGACACTTATTGCCTTATTCCGAGCACGAGAGATTAAAGGAAACCATTGGTATTCGAGTTGATCCTGATGGTCTAGTCGAATGACCATAGGTAGGTAATCTGGTGCGTGGTTTGCTTTTTTTATTGTGTACTATGTTATAGGTATGTGGTGTACATGTATGCTATGATTTTGTTTTGTGGTCTCATTGAGTATTGGCATTAATATTTTGAATATTGCAGCCATACATTGATAGCTTGATAGATTCATAAATTGCATAGACTTGGTACAACTTGATAAATTGCAAAAGTTTCGTAATCATCATCATCATCTACATCACCACCACCACCACCACCACCATCATCATCATCATCATCATCATCATCACCATCATCATCATCTTCATCATCCTCACCACCACCATCATGATCATCACCATCACCATCAACACCACCATCACCATCATCATCAATGTCTTCATCCTCATCACCATCACCATCATCATTGCCATGTCTAGGTTACTCATCAACATTTCCATCATCACATATTCTTCGTCATCATCATCATCATCTTCATCACCATCACCATCATCATCAACGTCTTCATCATCATCATCATCTTCATCATCATCATTAACTCTAACTCTAACCTTGATTCAATTTCCTTCTATAACTCTAATTTACTTCATCATCGCCACGTTAGCTATACCTTCCCGATGGAAGATTTTGCAAAGTTGACCCCCGTGGGCAAAAATTGCACACTCCCTCACTGAGAAAAACCCTAGTTTGCAGAATGCACCTACAAGATGACACGTGGGAAATGGGACCGACAGAGAGGGGAACCCCTAGCAATGTCCCGATGTCTTGTATCCAACAGAGTTGACGGTTCGTTGATCGGAGCCACGACTGTCAATTCTATGGCTCGTTCCTTCTCACATCCAAAAGGCCTTCAAGGACACTTGTTGGATACCTGTCGGGGGCATAGAACTCCAACCGTGTAGCAAAAATGGGTTCTGGGGAGTCCTGCAGGTGTGTTTAGGTGGGTTCCGGCTGGGAACGCTAGCCAGAAGTGCCCGATGGACGATTTTGCAAAGTTGACCCCCATGTGCAAAAATTGCACATTCCATCACTGAGTAAAACCCTATTTTTCAAAACGCACCTACAAGATGACACGTGGGCCATGGGACCGGCGGAGAGGGGCACCCCTAGCACTGTCTCGACGTCTTGAATCCAATGGAGTTGACGGTTCGTCGATCGGAGCCATGCCCGTCATTCTATGGCTCGTTTGGTCTCGCATCCAAAAGGCCTTCAGGGACACTTGTTGGATACCTGCCGGGGGCATAGAACTCCAACCGTGCAGAAAAATCGGGTTTTGGGGAGTCCTGCAGGTTTGTCTAGGTGTGTTTTGGCTGGGAACGCTAGCCAGAAGTGCCCAGTGGATGATTTTGCAAAGTTGACCCCCGTGGGCAAAAATTGCACACTCCCTCACTGAGCAAAACCCTAGTTTCCTAGATGGAACTACGAGATGACACATGGGCCATGGGACCGGCAGAGAGGAGCACCCCTATCACTGTCTCAATGTCCTAAATCCAACGGAGTCGACGGTTCGTCGATCGGAGCGACGGTCGTCATTCTATGGCTCGTTCCGTCCGACATCCAAAAGGCCTTTAGGGACACTCAACTAATGCCTACCGGGGCCATAGAATCCCAACCATGCAACAAAACCAGGTTCCGGTGAGACATACATGTGTTTCTAGGTGGGTTTCGACTGGGAACGCTAGCCAGAAGTGCCCAGTGGACGATTTTGCCAAGTTGACCCCTGTGGGCAAAAATTGCACACTCCCTCACTGAGCAAAACCCTAGTTTCCTAGATGGACCTACGAGATGACACGTGGGCCATGGGATTGGTAGAGAGGGGCACCTGTAGCACTATCCTGACGTACTGAATCCAACAGAGTCGACGGTTCGTCGATTGGAGCAACGGTCGTCATTTTATGGCTCGTTCCGTCTGGCATCCAAAAGGCCTTTAGGGACACCTGGAGGATGCCTACCGGGGCCATAGAATCCCAACCGTGAAACAAAAATGGGTTCGGTGAGACATGCAGGTGTGTCTAGGTGGGTTCCAGCTGGGAACGCTAGCCAGAAGTGCCTGGTGGACGATTTTCTAAATTTGACCCCTGTGGGAAAAAATTGCACACTCCCTCACTAAGCAAAACCCTAGTTTGCAGAATGCATCTACAAGATGACACGTGGGCCATGGGACCAGTGGAGATGGGAACCCCTAGCACTGTCCCGATGTCCTGAATCAAATGGAGTCGACGGTTCGTCGATCGGAGAGCGACGGTCGTCATTCTATGGCTCGTTCCATCCGACATCCAAAAGGCCTTCAGGGACACCTACCAGATGCCTACCGGGGCCATGACAGTGAATCCTTCATTTTGCATTTGTTAGCAGAAGAAGATCAATTTTCGACAAAACAATGTAGTTATTACATGTGGAGGCAGCGGTTTCATGTGGAAAACGAGTGTAGGGTTGAGCAGAGGAAAGATGTTGGGAAATGGGCTATTACATTAGCTTTTTTGATGGGTGAGCGGCTTACAAAAGGAAATATGGTGGTTGTAGGTATCTATGATTTTCTTTCGACAAAAAATTGTAATAGGATCTCCATTTATAATACAAGCATATTTTTTACTGGTTTCTTGAAGAGAAAGTATCATTTTCAATAACAAGTGGAACCAGGGAATCCTTCGTTGTGTTCCATTAGCCTTTTGTTCAGCATTTCGTGCTCTGATAAGTGGTAATTCACCTCTATCATCAAAAACTTGGGTCTATAGGTACCTTCCCTTTCATATTCCTCATTATCCACAGCTAACACAAGTTAGAGATGCCATTTAGACCCAATTGAGAGATGAGGAAGTGGTTTTATGTGACGTTAGCTTTGGGAATAAACATTTATGTAAACCAACAGAAGCTCAGACAATACTCCCTGCTTTTAAATGCATTCTGGAGAAAGCAAGATGACAAGTTCATCAAAGCGACCTCATTCATCTATATTCTCGTAATGCACACATAGTCTATCCTTATCTTGATAAACAAGAGTTTTATAATAGCTTGAATTTTTTGGGCGTGGTAATATCCCTATATTCGGTTGTCTGATTGGTTAACAAGCTTGCCTGAAAATCTATACGTTGAACTTCTTTGTTTTATTGCTGAAAATTGGAAGGGATTTCAAGTCATCTGCAAAATGGTCCTTTGTTGAAATATGTAAGTTCTTCCAACAACACAGATTTGGCTAGTGTATCAAATGATGTTGTCCACACCAGAATTTATCTTTCGTCAAAGGAGTCGCACATATTGTGCCTGACCAAATGGTTTGGGGAGCTTGGAAGTGCCGCCAAATATTATTCCATGCTTGAATCTACCCAGAAGGCAATTATAAATTTAGATCCTCGAGAATGCTTGAATCTACCCAGAAGACACACCTGCAGGACGTCCCTTTTGGATGCGAGATGGAACGAGCCATAGAATGACGACCGTTTCTTCCGATCGATGAACCGTCGACTCCATTGGATTCAGGACATCGGGACAGTGCTAGGGGTGCCCGTCTCCGCCGGTCCCATGGCCCACGTGTCATCTTGTAGGTGCATTCTGCAAACTAGGGTTTTTGCTTAGTGAGGGACTATGCAATTTTTGCACACGGGGGTCAACTTTGCAAAATCGTCCACCGGGCACTTTTGGCTAGCGTTCCTAGCCGGAACCTACCTAGACACACCTGTAGGACTCCCCGGAACCCGGTTTTACTGCATGGTTGGAGTTCTATGCCCCCGGTAGGTATCCAACAAGTGTCCCTAAAGGCCTTTTGGATGCGATATGGAACGAGCCATAGAATGATGGTCATGGCTCCAATCGACGAACCGTCAACTCTGTTGGATTCAGGATGTCAAAACAGTGCTAGGGGTGCCCCTCTCCGCCAGTCCCATGGCCCACGTGTCATCTTGTAGGTGCATTCTGCAAACTAGGGTTTTGCTCAGTGAGGGACTGTGCAATTTTTGCACCTGGGGTCAACTTTGCAAAATCGTCCACCGGGCACTTTTGGCTAGCGTCCAGCTAGAACCCACCTAGAAACACCTGTAGGACTCCTCAGAACCTAGTTTTGCTGCATGGTTGGAGTTCTATGCCCCCGACAGGTATCCAGCAAGTGTCCCTGAAGGCCTTTTGGATGCGAGACAAAACGAGACATAGAATGATGGTCGTGGCTCTGATAGACGAACCGTCGACTCCGTTGGATTCAGGACTTCGATACAGTGCTAGGGGTGCCCCTATCCGTCGTTCCCATGGCTCACGTGTCATCTTGTCGATGCATTCTACAAACTAGGGTTTTGCTCAGTGAGGGACTGTGCAATTTTTGCACACGGGGGTCAACTTTGAAAAATTGTCCACCGGGCACTTCTGGATAGCGTTCCCAACCGGAACCCACCTAGACACACCTTTAGGACTCCCCGGAACCTGGTTTTGCTGCACGGTTGGAGTTCTATGTCCCCGGTAGGTATCCAGTTAGTGTCCTTGAAGGCCTTTTGGATGCGAGAAGGAACGACCCATAGAATGACGGTCGTGGCTCCGATCGACGAACTGTCAACTCCGTTGGATTCAAGACGTTGAGACAGTGCTACGGGTGCCCCTCTTCGTCGATCCCATGGCCCACGTGTCATCTTGTAGGTGCATTTTGCAAACTAGGGTTTTGCTCAGTGAGGGATTGTGCAATTTTTTCCCATGGGGGTCAACTTTGCAAAATCGTCCAGCAGGCACTTCTGGTTAACATTCCCAGCTGGAACCATCCTAGAAACACCTGCATGTCTGCACGGTTGGGAGTCTATGGCCCCGGTAGGCATCCGCTAGGTGTCCTTGAAGGCCTTTTGGATGCCAGACAGAACAAGCCATAGAATGACGACCGTCGCTCCGATAGACGAACCGTCGACTCTGTTGGATTCAGGATGTCAGGATAGTGCTAGTGGTGCCCCTCTCTGCCAGTTCCATGGCCCATGTGTCATCTTGTAGGTGAATTTTTCAAACTAGGGTTTTTCTCAGTGAGGGAGTGTGCAATTTTTGCCCACGGGGGTCAACTTTGCAAAATCGTCCACCGGGCACTTGTGGCTAGTGTTCCCAGCTGGAACCGTCCTAAACACACCTAGATGTCTTCCCGGAACCCATTTTTGTTGCACAGTTGGGATTCTATGGCCCCGGTAGGCATCGGGCAGGTGTCCCTGAAGGCCTTTTGGATGCCGGACGGAACGAGCCATAGAATGAAGACCATCGCTCTAATCGACGAATTGTCAACTCCGTTGGATTCAAGACGTGGGGACAGTGCTAGGGGTGCCCCTCTTCGCTAGTCCCCTGGCCCACCTATCATCTTGCAGGTCCATCTTGGAAACTAGGGTTTTGCTCAGTGAGGGAGTATACAATTTTTGCACACGGGGGTCAACTTTGCAAAATCGTCCGCTGGGCACTTCTGGCTAGCATTTCCCTTCTTATGGTGAAAAATGGGATGGTGATGGTGACAACATGGGTAGGAAGAGCATGGTGAGGATGATGATGATGATGATGAAGATGATGATTAGGGTGAGGATGAGGATGATGAGGATGAGGATGAGGATGAGGGTGATGATGATGATTACGAAACTTGTGCAATTTATCAAAACAAACATAGGACCATGAAGATGTTGATTTTGATGATGATGATGATGATGAATTTGATGATGGTGGTGGTGGTGGTGATGAAGATCATGATGATGGCGATGGTGGTGATGATGATGAGGGTGAGGAGGATGAGGATGGGGATGAGGATGAGGGTGATGAGGATGATGATCATGATGATGGTGAGGATGTGGATGAGGGTGAGGATGATGATCATGATGGTGGTGGTGATGATGATGAAGATGTTGATGATGAGGGTGATGAGAATGATGATCGTGATGATGAATATGTTGACGATGATGATGATGATGAAGATAATGGTATACCGTGATGATGATGATGATGATGAGGATGAGGATGAGGATGAGGATGGGGATGAGGATGAGGGTGAGGATGATGATGATGATGATGATGGTGGTGGTGGTGGCGGTGGTGGTGAAGATGATGATGATGATGGTGGTGGTGGTGATGAAGATGATGATGATGATGAGGGTGAGGATGATGAGGATGAGGATTCTGATGAGGATGAGGGTGATGATGATGATTACAAAACTTCTGCAATTTATCAAAACAAACATAGGACCATGAAGGTGTTGATGTTGTTGATGATGATGATGATGAATATGATGATGATGGTGGTGGTGGTGATGAAGATGATGATGATGGCGATGGTGATGATGATGATGAGGGTGAGGAGGATGAGGATGGGGATGAGGATGAGGCTGATGAGGATGATGATCATGATGATGGTGAGGATGTGGATGAGGGTGAGGATGATGAGGATGATGATCATGATGGTGGTGGTGATGATGATGAAGATGTTGATGATGAGGGTGATGAGCATGATGATCGTGATGATGAATATGTTGACGATGATGATGATGATGATGAAGATGAGGATGATGAGGGTGAGGGTAATGATGATGATTACGAAACTTGTGCAATTTATCAAAACAAACATAGGACCATGAACATATTATTTTCGTTCATCAATACAACATTATCAAGGAATATCATTAAAGTAGTTAAGTTTTCATTTTCCATGGATTCTAGATGATTACTTTTGCATTATGACAGGTGGAAAATGGACATATGAAAGAGGTAAAGCACAAAATAGTGTTTGACATACTAGGGTTTAGTAAGGATAGGGTTGATATCTTCAACGATATTGAGAGAGTGAATTCATGACCAACTATTGGTTAGCATATTTTAACAAACTAGGGTATATTTGTTACATATATTTGACTAGATGTACATGAAGGACCAATGAATTTTATTACACTTTAGTAATGCATTCCTTGCCATTCAATCGAACTGCATAGATGCTCATGTACGTATAGTTTGATGAAATACAGTAGCATTGATGAAATGTGTAGCATCTATTGGACTTCCTCTTACTGTCTGAAAATGTCATAGGATTACATTGATGGTATGCGTAGCATGTTACTATTATGACAGAGGTTTTTTCCTTGCAACCATAATCATGATCAATGGGTATGAACCCTTGGAGTTCACAAAAAATACAATTTTAAATTAGATATCAAATTAGCATGCATGTGCTAAGTTCATTGAACTGTTGAAATATATTATTGGTTTTTTCCATTAAGATAATGTTTTCATAACACAATGGTGAGATGTTACTTGATCAATGCAATAAATGTAAGAGAACAAATATTGCTTGAAATGTAATTTTATAAATTTAAATAGCATAATTTATCAATTTGTGGAAGAGATAAATTATCACAAGCACAAGTCAAAACTCAAGAGAAAATATGGAATATATTTATAGTCGAATGTTTGTAATACAAAATATGGGAAAGTAGCCAGCCCTCAAATGGCCTGTCAATGTACATGTATCCCTAAGTACAACAATGTGTACATGTATGTCAAAATACATCTATCCAAGACTACGCAACATCAAAAATCAATCTTTCTCTTGTTTTTCCCCGACTTTCCTCTATCGACCATCTCCCTGGGATTTCTCGGCATCTCAGAAGTCTACAAAAAAAATCATTATTTTTATCAAATAACTGCACTAATACCCTACCATCAACAAACTTAAAAAATTAACTTATGGCCAAATTATTTATGAAAAACACTCACCAAGTCCTCATGGGGTATAGATGTGAGCGGTGTGCTCATGGAAGGCATCTCTATAGTTGTGCTTTGCAAATAAAAGATCATATCTCAATTAATTCAACAATTCAACATTGATCAACGTGTTTGGGTAAATTGAATAAAAAAACTTGGTCATTAATGAACATTTCACCGCAAGAGGAGACCTGGTCAGAACCATGGATTGAGCAGAGGGGCTGGGCACTTCTGCTGCTAATGGCTACAATCACCAAATGGAGAAATAGTTAGACATGCATGAATAAACAATATAGTAACATGGTTAAATACTATGCATTGTGATTGTCCAAATAGTTACCCTCCATATGACTCTTGGCTATTGTAGATGCGGCACTGACTGCAGCATCAATGATCTTTGTTAGGTCAGGGGTAGATGGATCTCTCGTGTGTCTTCTATAGAGGAAATCCACATTCTTTCCAGGAGTGGAGCCTCTCTTGTACACTTGTCCCTTTTGCACGTGGGGACTACGGGGAGATCGAACTGCTGGGCAATCTCGAACGTATATCTGCTGGTGGCTACAACCACCAATACTAACGTAGTTAGAAATGCATTGGTCAATGGAATAACATGTATTAACAAACTAAAAATGATGAAATACATACCAATGTACTGTATACGTCAATCAATTGTAAGAAACGGTCTGCCGTCCATTGTGTCTCTATGGGCACACTATCGATTGTATTCCCACTGGGGGGGAGCCCACTAGATGAAATCATTTCCATCTAATGGGGATCTACAACCTACAATTTAGGAAATTGTAAATATTAGATCATGTAGCATTGATTAAGTAACATGTGATAAAAAAATAACATGTGTTGAAATAAGGTCATGTTGAAATAGTTACCTCGGCATGAGATGTTGTCGCTGAAGGTATGACAACATCTTGTAACTCAGAAGGTTCTACTGCACATGAGCCTCTTGGCCCTCATGCCCTTCTTGTGGCAACTACAAGTTTTAAAAATCATTAAAAATATTAGCAATCTATATATGTGTATAGTAAGGAAAAATAATTTACAAATGACACTAAATTGTTAACTGGACCTACTCATGTATTAAAATAATGTCATGTTAAAATAGTTACCTCATTGTGAGTTGTTTTCACTGAAAGTATGGCAAAATCATCATCATCATCATGCGGTGCTGGTGCATGAGCCTCTGGACTATGCTTTGCATCATCAGTGCAAAGGTCTTCAAGCCCGTGCCCTTCTTGTAGTAACTACAAGTTTTAAAACTATTAAAAATATTATCAATCTATATATATGTGTATAGTAAGGAAATATAATTTAAAAATGACACTAAATTGTTAACCACTTACTTACCTGTGTGAAATACCCAGTAAAGGTGTCATCTGTTCGAACATGACCAAAGCAAGGATGGCTGCATACTGTGCATGGGTGGGGTTGATGGCTATGCTCATGCTGTGTAGGTACAGTTCCACTGCTAGATGCTCCTCGGCCACTTGAAGGTGGTGGCTCTACCCCACCGAGAGGTGGTGGATCTACCCCACCAACAGGTGCTGGCTCTACTCCACCCATAGATGGTGGCTTTGATGGTCCTACTTGGTGCATACCATGAAGATACGTGGTATGCCGAACAACCGCTTGTGCCAATAGTAGGAAGGAATCTTGTGTCTCTGGCACCAACTGATGTGCAGGTGGCACATCTAGCTTGGGTAGCCTCCTACGAGGTGGAGATACTGGGCGATTGGGATCTATATGCCTCGCATTGGGACATTGCTGAGACATCCCCATTCCAACACCCTGGTACTCCAAGATATCAAAATAGTTAACATGCTTCCCTAGCACAAACTCTGCATACATCTTTCTCAGAAAATACAAAGGCATTTCCCTATTGTTGTGTGGTGGTGCATCAAACACCATGTACCATCGGTCCATCCAGTTATCTATGAATGGTTGATATGTACACCGCTCGATAGAATTGTGCCTTTTGTTTGCATTAGGGACTTCACCATCCCGTGGATTTCTAAAGAGGGAAAATATTTGTTCTTTTGAGATTTTCAACTTCTTGACTTCGCTGTAGCTAAGTCCATCTGCATATTGTTGCCTCTTTCTTTCTCTGAATGTGGAAATATCTTGCAAAGCACCATTAGACCTACTAAAGGTCTCTATCATTGCATCCAAATTGGATGCAAGCATAACACGCCTGTCATCAACAATAGTAATTGAGGCTCGAATTTATCTGAGCCTCTGAATTTCTCTTTGGATGTCAGAGTGGGCATCCATGGTCATCACTGCAAACAAAAAATAAAAATAAAAATCATTAGAAACATATATATGTGCTATAATGACATCTCTCAAAAATGAAAAAAGTACAAACTTTGTGCAAGAAAGAATACATTACAAACATAAATATCATCTCAGGCATACATTACAAACATAAATATCATTTCATATGACCATTGCAGGCATACATTATGGGTCATTGAGGGCATAAGGGTGGAGACCATGCGGGCATAAAGACCATGATGATGTGGCAAAGTTATGTATTTTTAATGGTTAAACTGAGGCAGCCTATTGATGGACAGAATGAAGACATGCTGGTATAATGATGAAGAGATGACTAATGATATGGGCATAATGTTGTGATGTGCATATGGATAGTGTAAAGTGTATGAATGGAGATATGGAAGCAAATTGATATGACATGAATAATGATAACATAATGAAGATGTGATCTAATTGGTGATATTTGCTGATGGACAGAATGGAGTTATATTGAATAATGAGTGCTTGATGAGAATGATGAAGTGCTTTGGAAACAAACAAGGGCTTCTGCTTGATGAGAATGATGAAGTGCTTTGGAAACAAACAAGGGCTTCTGCTTGATGATGTATGTAATCTGTAGACTTAAGAAGAGTCTGGAATATCGTTTGTAAATCTATGGTTGTTGGGGTGTTGGTGCATCCCAATGAGTTGCAGTTGACAGAATTATCCTGTGAATAGGATTTTCATTGATGACAACATTAATGACAAAGGTTTAAATGGCATGACGACAAGCAAACAAGGTGACTTGACAAGGACTTGGAAAAGACAAGACAAAATACAAGGTGATGGGAATTGGCACACCTAATGAGCCAATTGACCCATACTGTGGTCATTTGGAGTTGGTCCTAATACCCTATACAAGGATTACTTGGAGATAACAAGATACATGAACACATAAGCATGAAGTGAACAACGAATCTTGAACTTGACACTTGGCAAGGAGATTGTGGGCATCCCTTATGGCATCTGCGGGCATCCAAAAATGAAGCTGATGGACATGCGGGCATGTGGAAAAGGTGACATGCGAGCATCTTGAAGATGCATATGCGGGCATGTTTGTGGAAGCTGCGGGTATCTTGGAGGCATGGCAAAGACCCCCATGCGGGAAATTGAAGAAGGTCTAGCTGTAGGCATGTTCAAAGGCATAAATATGGCCCTTGCACGCATGAGTTACAAGCTAGTGCGGGCATGCTGGAAGCAAAAGAAAATGGTGATGATGTGGGTATGAAGACCATGTTTAGGTGGGAAAAAGAAAGTCTAAATAAATATATACATGTATATATTTATAATTTATGAGGTGTTTATGGAGCAATAGTAGAAATTAGAGTTTAACCTTTATCTTTGGATTAATTGGGGCTACAGTATGTTGATGTGCTTCTGGTGTACAAACTAAGATGCTGATGATATGTATGGACATAATGAATTCATGATTATTGGGGCTACATACGATGAACAAAATGTTGATCTAGGGTAGCATGAAACAGGGGCATAATGCTTGCTTGGGTTATGACAATTAATGATAATCAGAATGATGTTATAGACAGATATGTTGGGTGACAATGATGATTGATGTGATCAGTGAGCCATTGTGTCTAACAGGGTGGATGTAAAATTCATTAAAACTTTAAAATTTTAATTTTTGGCATTTCATTTACAAATATTTTTAGGTGACAATGATGATTGATATGATTAGTGAGCCATTGTGTCTAACAAGGTGGATGTAAAATTCATTAAAATTTTAAGTTTTGGCATTTCATTTACAAATATTTTTAGATTAGGGCAACATAACAATTTATAAACTTAATGACGAGATGAGGCAACGATTTAGATGCTTACCTTTCTAATCGTCCTTGCAAGATGAATTTGTGATTGTTGAGCCCCCAAATCTCCTCAGTTGAGCTTCTCCAATGCGTTTTGGGAAGGAGAAATCGCTCGAGCATTTGTGCTTGGGTAAAACAATGGGTAAAATAGTGTCGCGGTCCGCGGCACTATTTTTGTTGTTGTTTTTATATTAACCATAACGCTCGAGCGTTATGGTGATCACCATAACGCGTGAGCGTTATCGTGATCACCATAACGCTCGAGCATTTTGTAATCCTATCCTACATGTTAAATGACATGGCAGGTTCGGAGCCTGCCATTCCTAGTTTTACATAACGCGCGAGCGTTGTGGATTTACACAATTCTCACGCGTTTCGCATTTACCCAATTGCATCTAAAAGGTCCCTCAACTTTGTGCGAGTGCCCAGGACTAAAGTATATACAAGGTACATATTTATCATATATTCAGTTATTTTAAATTATTTATATTAATCTTTTAAGGTTTACATAATCATATTACATCTTAAATTATTTATATTAATATTTTAGGGTTTATATAATCATACTACATCTTGAGATCAAATAAATATATATAAGTAGAATGATCAATGAGTTTCTCTAATCCATTGGATATAGTTTGGATGGTTAAGATGAATGATTGTTACTCTCTCCATTTAGGTTTAATTCTCATAAGTGATATATGATGCTAGTCACTCACACTTTGAATTGTATGGGTCATGAACCCTAGCCTTCATTTGCCAATAGTTTAAAACCCATAAAACTATAACCTTAAAAGTTTTATGAAATGAAAATTTTCAATTTAATAAACTAATATTTACCAAAATTGGGATTTTAAATTAATAAAATTATTATTTTTAACTTAAAATTAAATTCAACACTCTTAAATATCTTTAAACTACTTGTATAAAAATATTTGCGATTATACATTATAGATTTACTAATATTATACTATATGTATTCGTATAATCCTAAGTTATATAGTATAATACATTGGAATGTCTATTTGGACTTAGGATTATTAGACATGACTTGTATAAGGATCTATGGGGTTAATAATGTCCAGGAATACTTGTATTTATTAGAGAAGCTGTATTTTTATGAGCAACAAATAATTATCTTTGTCACTATTAATCACTATGATACTTTGTTCGAAAACCTATCTTCGGAACTCAGTCACTTCATTGATTACAAAAAAAAATTAATGATGGAGAGGAATTTTGAGAAAACAATTGAATACAAGTGATTAAAAGTGAGTAATTAACCTATAAATCATTTGCCTATGCAATCTCCTAAAAATTTGCAAATATTTTATGCTTGATCGTATATCTATAAGCATTTTGATTCCAAACTTTACTCAGAAACACATGAATATCTACAAAGGATAGGCTAAATATGTTAGAACTTCCTTTTGAATGTTTGAACTAACCTAGATAATGAAAAAATTCCATCGGATAACATTCAATGTATTATGATGACAATGAATATGATTATTATCTAAGTTCTATACTTTTGAATGTTTGAATTGAGCTAGATCAACCTAGATCCAACTCCTAGGCTCTATCAAGCGCCGAGAGGGATCAAATCTCCCGAGGTGAAAACCTCTTCTCAAGTATTGCAGTCAAGGAGCTTTTCGAGGAGAGGTTTGCACCTCGGGAGATTTGATCCCTTTTGGAATTTGATAGAGCCTAGGATTTGGATCTAGGCTGGTATTTTCTTAATGGCCGACATAATATTTTATTACTTTTTACTTTGTATTATTCCTTTTTGTTTATGTCCGACATGTTAGGAACAAATGTTACAACATCTCTCTCATACTCGACAAACGTTACAACATCTCCATCATAATATACAATATTATTTATGGCCGACATGTTAGGAACAAATGTTACAACATCTCCCTCATACTCAACAAACGTTACAAGATCTCCCTCATACTGGGCTATAGAGCGCCTCTCAGCGCATTCATAAAAATTTTCCTAATGTATTATGATGAGTATGATTATGATTACTCTCTTGTCTTTTTTACACACATAAATAATAATTACGAAAAATTAATTAAATTGAATAATTATAAAAATAATTAAAATATTTAACATATTAAAAGAATAATTTATTTTAAAAAGATCATTATTAAAATTAATTAAAATATTTTAATTTTTTTTTATGATTTTATGAGTTATACACACACACACACACACACACACACACACACACACACAACTTGAGATTGGGAACCTTGACCAGAATTGGGTGTTTGATGTGTACTTATTATGGTATCTCAACTACCGACATATGCACTTCCTTCATAGCTTTGGCCTTCGACCTCGACTTGGGTGGAGGGAATGTTGACATGTTACCTATCTTCAAACTTTGAACACAAATCTAAATTCTTTTCTATGGAAGCAAATTTCACACAACACTATGCTTTTCACTCTGCACTTGGCTACTCTGTAAGGTGAGTGCACTCATAAATAACTTGTTAAATAGATTATAAGAGATAAAGGTTCCTTTTGAGTTGGGATCTACCGCAATAAGGTTGTACAAGACTGTAATTACAAAATTTAAGAGCATTGAGGGGTGGTTGAAAGATATTAATTGTAATATTGGGGTTCAGCAAGGTTGCTCCCTCTCCCCTATCCTTTTCGGCATATACATCAATAAGCTAGAAGGTTGTTTAAAAGAAGTAGGGTGTGATGGCATGACCTTAGGTGGTATAGTCCTCATCCTCCTTCTGTATGCTAATGATATCGTTCTTATAACAAGGTGTCCCTTTAATCTTGATAAATAATAAAGAGTTCTCAAAGATTTTTTTTCTCAAATATGGGCATCCCAATAGATGCCTTCACTAGGTTGACTTAAATTAAAGTTTTCACTTTAAAATGTCAAAGGAATAATTGGATTGCTCCCAAAAGAGCATTGATAATCTTCAAATCCTGTGAATCATTAAATTGCTCAAAAATCATGCCCGATAGGACAAACTTATTATTTTGCTACTCCAAGTTGTAGGTAGAGAAAAAGCTGACAAAGTTTATAGCATTTTATTTGTAGATCCAAGAAAGTATATGTATATATATATATATATATATATATATATATATATATATTGTTAATCTATACACAGAATTGAACACTGAAGTTGATTTGTTATCTAAAAATGCTCTGTTGTTGGAGCCCGGGAAATTAGAGATTGAAGAAATAAGATATGGACTCATCACTTAGGTATTTAGGAAGAGTGCAATACTTTTGTAACCAGCAATAGAAAATTCTTAATATGAAGAGAAGGGAGATCTTTTCTCTTTATTTAATTATGGAAGTTGTAAAGAAGTTATATATGTAATAGAAAAATATTTTTTTGTGATGTAAAGCTGTAAAGCTCTGAATGTAAGTCCTTCTTTGGGTAGTTCATGTTCATTCTTTCAGAATGATTGATATTTTCCATTTGGAATATATATATATATATATATATATACTTTTTTTTACTGCACCACACCAGCTCATTTGAGCATGTTAAATTGTCAGTAAGGGATTCAATTGTAACACATATTGTGGACTGTGTTTTTGAGCCTGGTTGTTCTACATGGGTTCGCAAAGAAATAATCAGGTGGAGTTCAGTGTGCAGGAATTGAACCCTTGCAGTCTAAATATTTTGAAGCTCGGGAAGGTGAAACCAACACAAGTTACAGCCAGAGTTACAAAATCAGAAGCCGGTAGGGGTGCAGTTCTGAAAGGTGTTACCATCGTCAACTAGCTAAACAAATGCTATAAGGAATATTTCACTCATCCTTAACATGGGTGAATGGTTGGTAGAATCCAATCTGAATACTATTTCTCATGCTATTAGTTCAGTACTATAGTTCACCCACAATTGGTAAGGAGTATAACCTGATGCTCCAAGCGGTATTGGAGAAAGGCTAGTCATCCTCTATTCCCAGCTTCACTGATAGTCCGGGTATTGATGAATGAAACGTTGTTGAATAACGTCTTTTCAACTATTTCTACAATTCTGAGTAAATCAAATGTATTTCGAAGTTTTTTTTGAAGAAGAGAAGATGGTGAAGGAAGTAGAAGGTCGGTTTGATGTTGAAGGATGGACTTCTAGGGACGATTCCGACATTCTCTCGCCCTTCAATTTCACTCGCAAGTCTCCATCTCTTCACTTTTGTAACCTCCTCTATTGATTACAATTTTTATAAATTTTGCTCCCTTTTTCCCACTATCAAAATAATGGAAGACTAAAGACGTGCCGAGGGTTTTATAGCTCTTTTAGACTGTCAATTTTTGAAAGTTGACACTTGGAAGGTTCTATTCATTAGGATTTTTCAATTATTAAATTTTGATATGCTATCTTTACTGCGTAATGAAAGAATTCTTGAAGATATTTTGGTGTCTGATTCAAAGTTTCAAGATTTAGATGTTTTCTTTGCTTTGCATTTTGTTTTCCCGAGAATTTCCATGATATGTTTATTCAGTGAAAGATTGTCTGACCATATGCCCATATTTTCACTTTGTTTTTTAGTTTTTTATTCTATTTTTATCGTTATGTTGGAAGATTTCAGCATTGTTGTCGGTTTGATATTAAACGAGCCGGAGTTTGAAGGATTTTTGAGTTCTTTTGGTTAAGTTTATGCATTTTGTCTTCTATGTACTTTTGTACGGAACCTATTTGAGTTGATTTATGCCAATTATGGTTTGGTTCGGAATTGTCTATTTGTGTACCAAAGTTTTATATAAAAGAAGAGAAAAATAAAATATTATGAATCTAAATTTATCAGGTAGCATAAATTTTAAACAATTATTTATATTTACCTTCTATTTACCTTATATTGATTCAAATTACCAATTTAAGCTCCAAATTTATATGCCACTTAGAATTCTAAAAAAACAAATGAGAATAAGATTCTCAACAATGCTTTGAACTAAGAGCTCCTCCACAAGGCTATAAGCAGCTAGCCCAAGTGGCAATGTCATGGACATTCCAAATTGATACTCATATTTACCAGCATAGATCCATCTTAAACTCGTATCTATCAAGCACCGAGAGGGATCCAATTTCTTGAGGTGTGTTTCTTTTTTAAAATTTAAACTCAAAAAATTTGATCTCTCTTGATTGATAGATCTGGGTTTAAGTTTTAAGTTTTTAGTTTATAAACAAACATCTATTTTTTAATTACTTTTCATAATATTTTATTGTATGAACCAACATGGATTTTTTTTTAAATACTTTCCATAATTTTTTATTGTATGAGCCGACATGAATTTTTGTAATTATTTTTATCACTTTTTATGTTTTATTAGATGTAACGCTACATCCACGTTAAAACATCTTCCCCATACTGGGCTGTAGAGCACCTCGTTTCACTCGGTGCAATAACGCTACATCCTATGAGCCGACATGAATTTTTTTAATTATTTTTATCACTTTTTACGTTTTATTAGATGTAACCCTACATCCACGTTAAAACATCTCCCCCATACTGGGTTGTAGAGCACCTCGTTTCACTCAGTGCAATAACGCTACATCCATGTTAAAACATCTCCCCCATACTAGGCTGTAGAGCACCTCGTTTCACTCGGTGCAATAACGCTACATCCACGTTAAAACATCTCCCCCATACTGGGCTGTAGAGCACCCCATTTCACTCATTGCAATTAATACTAACCACCATAGTTTATAACCTCCAAGTTCCAATCTAGTGTTTATTCATGGTCAAAATCCATATGCCGATTCTTTGAAATCAACATAATGTAAAGACAGGTCGCAACTCCTAAACAAAGTTTCGACGTAACCCACAATAGTTAACTTCTAACCATACTCAATAAATTTTGAAAGGAACAAGGTCGATATTGCATGACATCACGTGACATGAAGGCGTGATCCGAGGAGGAAACTGATAGTCTCTATAGTATCTACAAGAGTTAATTGAATTAGTTACATTGAATTTGGAAACACGGCAATACCAATCCGTAAATTATACAAGTGAGCTTTGTGAGAGCGAATATCACGAGACCAAGTTTAATAAACTATTAAAAACATAAGAAAGCATTGTCTTTCAAAGATGCACAAAATTGACTTTTATAAATCACTGTTTGGTTCAAACTACCGAAACAGAGGGTTAAGACCAAATACATCACTAAGGAGATAAAAAAAAAGAGGACATAATCCTACAGATAAAATCAGCATATGTCTTGATTGATCATAAGACCTAACCACCAATAGTTGATCTGTTCTATCAGGATTTATAGTATAAAGATTCGAGAAAACATAGACACGGGATTTAAACATAGAGTGACCATCAACCAGGCAACGAAAGAAAGACTTCGAATCTAGTTTAACCATTAACGACAATGACTTCTTCTTTGCTAACTCTGAAATGACTTCATCTCTAACATTATACAGGCTTACGATTCTAACAAAAAATAAAATTCTGGTCCAATGGATGGCATAAGAGGTAATGAATGCATATGTATTCATCAAAGGAAATACATAGACGTTAATGCCTTCATGGTATTTTCGATCCATCATTCAACGCTTATCGACATTGAAATACACGAGGTTTTTAGACCAAAGATTTAAACGGAATAACCACTTACTTAGATCACATGGCTAAGATCCATACTTAATTAAAATGTATGAATTGACAGCACCATAATTCAAATTCTGTGAAGTCGCATAGATTTATCATTTTAATATCCATATTTCTTACAATTTTAATACATAGAACATAAACTACAACTCACCAATATACTCATAATATGTATGTAATCAACCAACAATATCTCAACTTAAATGTTTGTGACATTACTATTTTCATGCACTCACACAACCAACATATATACTTACTTGGAATAACAGGAATGACTACTTGTAGAATCAGTTCCTCCCAACCATAGAAGAGAGTAGCACAACAGCTATCTCAACTCCACTTCCGAGCTGGATCATCACCATGCACACAAGAACTAACAAGCAAAGCTCCCACGTAGCACTTTCTCTCAGAGGTCTGTAACAAGCTTAGTGATGGACTAAAAAAAAGAGAAATACTCAACACATGCACTCACAGCACAATTTCTCCATGCACAACACAACATCCCGTGCTATCTCAGTGCGCCAATATATAGCTTTTTCCCAGGTCTTGTGCCATTCCAATCAAATCTCAATCAATCATTCAATCCCTATGATTTAGGATCTTGTCTAGTAGTTTAGCTTTTAGAATGGATTTGATTGGTAAAATATCCCTTGCTTGCTTTACACATGTTCTTTGTCTCATGGTGGTGTCTCCTTGTTCAAGTGAATTCTCCAAGTGTCTTTTTATTTTATTAATAATAAAAATAATAATTGTTGTGCAAAGTATCACTCACACCTCTTGTGAGTATTTTTTTGAGTCTGTAAATAACTCTTACAAAAATAATTGTTTTGAAAATATTTTCACAAATATTAAAAAAAAATAAAAATAAAAATAAAATGTCTTGTGGGTATCACATCAACATTGCAGGGCATTGAGCTAACACCGTGATGAGAACCATGCAAAATCTTAGCCGCTCGAAAAGGAGTATGTCCCTTCTAGGGGGGAATAGAGACCTCCAACAGAAGTTCTAATGGCTGGGAAAACCTAGGAGGAAGATCAGGGAATCACCATCACGAGAGATAGGTACATTAGGACCACCACTAGTAGGGTTAAAAAGGAAATCACCAGCAATCTACGAATCAACGAGAAGGAGATTTGATGATCCCCAGATCCCATCCAACAATCTCCCAAAGAGTCTACCAAAATCTCTTCACCACTAGAGGAAACAATAAACCCATTCCCCAACCCTGTCCTAGGAAAAGGAGCATCCAAACTAGGTCTAGTACCATCCCACCCAGAACCAGAATTACTCCTGCTAACTAACTAGTCAATTTTATTGAGAGAAAGTAATTATGGTTCTTCAAGGGAAAGAAAAAACTCATGAATGAGGGATTTTAGCTTACCGATGATGGAGCATCCACCAACTAAAGGTTGTGGATAAGTATGCACACTAGTCGAAGAGGTCTCCCCAACCAACTTTTCTCCAGTGGGCTCCAACGAAGTGACAAGGCCTTTCAAAACAAGTCCTGGGCACTGGTTTTTTAAGTGTCCCTTACCTCCACACTCATGGGAGCAGAAGGAGGTTCTCCAATAATCGAGTCGCTGTGTAAATTGCTTATCCCCCCAGTCTATAACAATATCCGTCAGAATACCTAAGGATTGGTCAATTTCCACTAAAACCCATTTAGTTATTTTGTCTTCCTAGAAGAGCGACCTTTCATCAAAGTAAATAAAACGACCAATATTATTCACCACCTCCTTGAAAATATCCGCAGACCACAACTCCTAGGGGGAACCCTTGAGAAGCACCCAAAAATGCCGACAACTAAAATGTTCTTTAAGGGGATTAAAATTAGCGTGCTGATGTTTTAGGAAAAGGGAGCCCCTCCCCATGACCCATAGATGGTTCAAAATCCTCAAGAGGTCATCCTCCTGGAAAAACTGGAAACAAATCCAATGATTCTCTAAGTAAGATATGCAGTCTGGGGCAGTATCCCAATAATGGTTTCCAGTTGGAAATCATCCAACTTGTTCAAATTAGTATAACACTGTTTTTTGACCAGTGCTTGAATAGACAGACCATTCATGTGACCCAGGTTCACATCATGACCGAGAGTCATATGGATGCCTTCCTTATCTTCTTTAAGAGATTTTTGTAGCCGGTTTTCTTTCACCCTGAGTCCTGGATTGCGTGAGGCTCCACCACCCTATGAGCACATAACGTTTTCTAGAAGCAGCTGAGAACAATCAATAGAAGGTTTCGGTCCCTTGAACCCCCTTAAGGATGAGTTCAATCGGAAGCCAGCCTTCCCTAGGCACTCTTCCTCACAAAACCCTTCATATTTGGGTCCCTTAGTGAAGACTGGATCAACAAAGTCCTCTTGACCATGAGCAATATAAGAATGATCATAAACCACCGCCTTACTTGTGACTCGAGGTGGTAAACTTGAGGGTTCACCCATCCCGGAGGAAAACTTTAATGTTTGTCGGTTCCGCCAATGGTCTTCATTAGAAAGCGACAAAGCTAGTTGGGCCCAACGGACATCCTCCACCTCAAATAACGGGGAATCCATAAAGCTCGTCAAATCACCTTGAAGGGAACAAGCTCCTATGCCAGTCACGAGATGCCGACTTTTTGAAAATCCTCCCAACAAATGATCGAGATAACTCCAGGCACTCCCCAGAAACCAGAATCCTAAGGTTATTGAAGGCTCAAGCAAACCAACCACATATTGGCATAACTCCAACCAAAACTAGGTGCCGAAACATAGGAGCAAACCAGGCCGTCACTTTAGGGCTTTTGCAAGAGCTGTTTTCAAAAGGTGAAACTTAAGCACCAAACAGACTCCCCCCAGGGAGCGTGCCTATGCTGTTGGAGCTGATGGGAGATCCAACAGTGTTCCCTGCACAGGCATGCTCCCCGAGGGGAGGTTGTCTGGTGCTTAAGTTTCGCCATCTTCAAAATCATCTATTAGCATGCACTTTGTTAATACACTATTGATTTTAATTCCAACCAAGACTAAATAAAGGAGGTCGACGTCACCTACCAAAAATAATAATCATTAAAAACTTATCACATTCATCGTGGTGAAATCAAGGTGTGTTTGCCATGTAATAGGGTATAATTTGCTTTTTGCTTTTGGAAATTTGTTAATTACTTTTTATTTGTTTTAATTTTTTATTATATGAGCCAACATGAATTATTTTAATTACTTTTTATTTTTAGTTTACTTTACAACCTCTCCCCATACTCGGGGGAGAGCACCTTGCCACTCTCAATGCAAAAATGTTAATTATAATAATAAATAAAAATTTAAATTTTATATGAAGTATTTTTTAAATATAAAGAAATTATTTGCATTTTATTTTATTTAATAGATTATTATATTTAAGGTGATGGTTATAAAGTTTATTGGACTTTTTAAAAAGTTGGTCGGTTGATATTTCTTAGTAAATATGACTTACAAGATTGATATTAGTGAGTTTAAGTGTAATTAATTAAGTTGAGTGTTTTTTTTGGATTAAAAGAGTTTACACTGTAATTTAAAACTTTTAAAGGTATTATTACATTTAAGAGGAGGATAGAATAAGATATATATATATACTAGCAACAACCACATTAATAATATTAATGTGTTTGAATATGCTTCAATTGGACACATACCAAAAACAATAATATGAAAAGTATGTGCTCAATTTACACCTATGGACGTATATTCAGAGACATTGGGCACATACACATATCTCCAAAACATTATTTAAATAAAATACTCAAATATTTATAATATAATAATTATTAAAAAAATAATTTAATTAAATACTTCAAAATTAATATTAATAATTAAAAAAAAAAAACAATCTAAAGTATTAAATAAAGTAATCTTATTTATTTAATTATTTATACAATAATTAAATATAGTATTTAATTAAACCCATATAATAATAATAATTATAATATCTCATTCTTTTTTTTCAGAGAAAAAAAACTGTTATTTCTATATGAAATAAAAAAGTACAAAGCAAGATGGCTGCCTCAAAAAACTAATGGCATAACCAAGATCAAATCATTTCTGATGATCATAACTAGTGCAAAACTAGTGCAATAATAGCAAAAACTGACATTTGTCTCAACAATCTATCAGAAACAGTCAATCCCAAAATAAACATGACAAATATCAAGAGGCACAGTTAAGCAGAGTTGTAACTGCCCATCGAGACATGTTGATTTTCTACCAATTATTCAAAATATCTCATTCAAAATAATTTTTTTTAAGCAAAAAAAGGACCTTTCATTCTATTAATAAAGTGGCAAAATTACATACTTTCAACATTACATCCATCCAGGTGCTAACAGAGCCACCACATAGCATCAGACATACCCAGAAACCCCAAAAACCCATATCCAAAGCGTCACAGATTAGAATAGAGTTACATAGGCCGAACCGCTAACAAAAAGACCAAGCCAGAACCCGAGAGCTAACACACCATAAGCTACATAGCCCAAACCCCCTAGCCAAAACGAGGTCAAGCCCCGATAGTACACAAAGTGAAGCATACAAGCTTACAGTTTCCAAAAAGCAGACCCATAACCAAAGAACCCGAACAAGACCACATTAAAACAAAACCAAACGATAATCCAACCTTCACCATGCCGATAATCCCCATTCCGGTAGATACCATGTCGATAAAATCCACAGACGCTACATTAAATGGACGGACCAGCCTCGCCCTCAATGATTACAACTGGGGGTGCCTCCACAGCCTCCCCCTTATCACCCAAATTTATCTCCCTTGGATTCACCACTTTCTTGGCGCGTGACAGAAAGGAAATCCCCAAGTCACCAGCCAGAGCATCTAACTTCATGTGAATCCAGTGACAATTTTTAGCAGTATCCTTACAAAGCTCTTCCAACTTTTGAAGACGTCGAGAACCATACAGAGCATCATCCCGAGTTTCCAGACACTGTGTGATCAGAGTTTTGGTAACCCGGGTCGTGGATCCATTCATCCATCACAACTACCTCCTCAGGTAGCTCCTCCTCCCCCACCAGACGGCATAAGTCTGCTTCAATCTCCTCCACCTCCTGCTGCACACCCGTTGGGAAGAACTGATGAAAGAAGACAGCCGTCGCAGAAGCATTCCATTGCTCACGGCTGGGGATATCCTGCACCGGGGCACCACCACCAACATTACTGTGCTCACCACGAGCACGTCTACCTCTCCTCATATTTCTTCCTCTCCACGGCATGATTCCCACACCCTTGCAATCAATCTACACACCTAAAATGGAATTACAATATTGAAACTAGGCACAAACGTAATCCATGCGATGAACTCTGCGACTGTAACCATCCTTGAACTCCGAATTTAAAGGAATGCCGCCCCCTGCCTTTACTAACTCCCTCATCATGTCCCATACACTGTGATGATGAAGCTTGTCCTGTGCCTTTGTCACCTCCACCCTTTGCTGATCGTGATAATCCATAAGGATCATGCAAGACCGATCCTCCATGTCCTTCTCATGCTTCAGATCTCGTAACTTAAATTCCCCATCCGATAGGAAATCTCCGGAAAACCACACAATAGTCCTATTATGCATCATACCAGAACACCATCTGTCTGGGAATTCATAGATGGGTACCATCTGTTGTGCCAACCTCGAGATTAGGAGGATTTCTGTCGTCAGCATTTGACAACGTTTCTCCACGGTCACACTCGATGATCTTAATGCAATTAAGTCGACACGTATTTGAGGGTAATATCAGTGCTTCCCCGTCCCATCGATCATTACAATTGCTGGCCCCGTGATTAGCCAGCACGTTAGCTAGACAGTTGGCACTCCTCCTAACGTGCTGGAAAGTGACAGAGTTAAAAGAGGTGATGAGGTTACCCAAACAAGTAAGACGCCACGCCAGATGCCACGAGGTTGCCAGCTTGGTTGCCTGGGTCTCGTTACTAAGTTTAATTGCGATCTGTATTAACATGTTAGAATCTCCTTCCACGATAACACTGCTAATGCCATGGCGAGCCACAATGCTTAAGCCTTGTAACAAAGCTTCGCACTCCGCCACATTATTAGTTTCATAACCTAGATGGCCATAGTAACTGAACAAAACCTTACCCTGTTCATTTCGCACAACACTGCCATACCTTGCCATCCCGAGGTTGCCTTTGGAAGCTCCATCAAAGTTCATCTTTAGCCACCCCTTTTGAGGTGGTGACCGCACAGTCGGACTGTCTTGCTTCTTATTACCAGTATTTTTGCGCTCGATGTACTGTGGAAGCACCATGACACCCCAGGTATGGAGAATCCGTAATTCATTGTCCGGTACGTTTAGATCCTGTTCATTCCATAAGGATAATTTCAATGTCTTAGTAATGCCATGCTAAATATGCCCCCAAACCATCTTCCACGAAATTTTTTTACCCTGAAACATGCGTTTATTTCGATCCTTCCACACCTCCCAAAGGGTAAAACCAGGGAAGAGTTTCCATATACGGTTCATAATTCTCCCTTGGAAAGTATCCCCTATCCATTGTCTAACAGTTTGCTTCGGTGTAGTCCTAACCCGCTCAGACCGACGAAAAATCCTCGCGCCTTCATCCCACAGAGCAGCTGCAAAACTGCATTCATCTAAAAGGTGTGCTATAGTTTCACTGTGTTGGCCACAGAGAACACAAATGGAAGGTCCCTCAAAACCTGTCTTCACAATGTTGTCCCAGGTCAAGATTCTGCCTCTTAGAACCAACTAGAGGAAGAGGGTGATTTTAGGCCAAAGTTTGGCTTCCCATAAATAATTCCAAGTATGATCTCCCACAGGAATCCCAGAGCTGGTCTGAAGGTTGTAAGCTTCTTTCACAGAGAACATTCCTTTGGGGCTATAACCCCACCGAAGAATGTCCATCCCTCCCTGAGTTTTTTTTTTCTGCTTGTTGCTCATAATTCCGTAAACATGCCTTCCTGTTTCTTCCCCATAGGAGGCTATCCACCAATCCAACGGCTTCCAAATACGAAATCCTCTGTCATCAGAGGCTTCCTGCCAATATCTATTCATCGTCATCCAATTATGTTGCCCATCCCGGGCATCCTCAGGAATATTAACCGGAGTAGCAATGGGTGGTTCTTGTTGCCAAGCGTCCAACCAAATATTCGCAGAATTTCCTTCCCTAATTTCCCCAAAATAGTGTTTCCTGATAATTTCACTACCCGCCCGCGCCATGTTCCATATATGGGATCCTTTCTTCGGTCCCTCCTCTCGAATCCAGTCCTGCTGTTCCGTTGTCGGATTATACTTCTTTCCCCAGAAACTAGCCCATTGCTCATTAGAGTGAGTGAGCCAATGCCACCAAATCTTGGCTCCACACACGGTATTTAGTTCCTCTGGATCTTGTAGACCTAAACCCCCCGCTTTCTTAGGTTTGCAAAGAGTTTTCCAATCAACCAGAGGCCATTTCCTATGATCCACCATTCCTCCCCACAAGAAGGTTCGTTGGATGTTCTTGATTTCCTTCATCACCGCCTTGGGAGCCACAAGAACAGAGAACATGCACATGGGCATAGCTTGCAAAACAGATTTCACTAACACCACTCTGCCTGGGAAATTTTACGAATGAAGTGTCCAGTTCGAAGGTCTTTCCTTCATTCTATTAAGTAGATCTTCCCAGGAGGCCGTTTTAAGAACACCCTTCGATAAGGGAGTGCCAAGATATTTGGTTGGAAGGGAGCTCTTTTTGAAACCAAGAATTCTTAAAATGTTCCTCTGACAAATAGGTGGAGTGTTAAAGAAAAACACCAGGGACTTATCCATATTGATCGTAAGCCCCGACGCTTGTAAAAAGATGTTTAGTGCCTGCTTGATTTATTTAGCTTCCTGGACAGAAGAATGGCCCATAAGTAAAGTGTCATCAACAAACTGCTGATGAGTGATAGCCTTCTCATAGGGTGGGAACTTCAAGCCTTTGATGCTTCCCTGGGAAACTAAATGAGAGATGAGTCTCCCAAGACCTTCCGTCATGAGCACAAAAAGGAACGAAGATAGAGGATCTCCTTGCCGAATGCCCCGCGATGGTTTGAACATAGTAGAAGGGTGTCCATTAACTATAATAGAGAAGAAAGCAACGGAAGTGAGATTAGCTATCCATCTGATCCAAATATCATTGAACCCAAAGGATCTCATAATTTCTTTCATGTATGACCAGTTCAGTTTATCATAGGATTTGGATAGATTCAATTTAAGCATCATACCAGCTTTTCTAGTACTCCGTAGAGAGTGAAGCACTTCATGAGCTAGAATAATACCGTCCATAATTTGATGACCTTCCACAAACCCAAATTGTTCCAGGGAGATTAAAGAAGGCAGAAGGGGTTTAAGCCGATTAGCAAGAACCTTCGTGATAATTTTATAAATGATGTTACACAGGGAGATCGGTCTAAATAAGTTAGCTTTCTTTGCCATCAGGGTTTTGGGGATCAAGGTTAGGAAAGTAGAGTTCAAAGCGGGGAGAACCCCTCTCATTTTTCGGGATTCTTCCACCACCTACCAAACTTCCTGTTTAATTAGATCCTAGAAAGCATGAAAAAATTTCGCAGTGAAGCCATCCAGACCAGGGGATTTCCCATCCTCCATTTGATTAATGGTTGTCTCTAGTTCCATGAATTCATTGGGGCGAATCAGCATTTCATTTTGCTCATCAGAAATAAGACGGGGAATGACCGCTTTGATCACCCTACAAGCTTCAGTATGATCGTCTGGAATTTCGGTAACCACCTCTTTGAAATGTTGGACGAATTCCTATTCAATACCCTCATGGGATTCCACCACCACCCCCTCTTCATTATTCAGGTTAACAATCTGGTTGTACTGTTTGTGTTGAATGGTTTCCCGATGAAAAAACTTAGTATTCTGATCACCATCTTTCAACCACAAGTTGTGGGACTTTTGCTGCCACAGGATCTCCTCCTGCCTTTGTCTTTGAAAGAGGTCCTCGACAGTTTGCTTTTCCTCCACCAGTTTGCATGATACACTCCTGGATCTGTTCCATCTTTAAATCCAATTTATCTTTTTCAACCTGTATATTCCCAAAGACCTCTTTATTCCAGCGCCTGATTTTTTGTTTGAGCATCTTCAATTTTTGTTGGAAGCAATACATTTTAGTCCCTGTGGGTGGAGTAAAAGTATGACCATTACTCCACACGAGAAGCAAAGTCTTCATTTGTTAACCAGAACTTTTCAAATCTAAAAGGTTTGGTCATCTTAGTACCTATATTACTCCACAACAGGGATACCGACCAATGATTAGATCTAGAGGAAGCAATCAGACAAGAAGTCAAAGTTTCTCCCAGAAGCATGATACTTTCAGACAGGAGAAATCTATCCAATCTAGTTGCCACAAGATGCTCCCCTCCCCTTCTATTGTTCCGAGTACAAACCGTGCTCCCAAGATCCACATCAATTAGGTTGTTAGCCTCAATGAATTCATCGAACAAAATGTTTTCAGGAGTAAGATGTCTTCTGCCACCTTTTTTTCCACATAACGACCTGATCATGTTAAAGTCTCCCCCAACAATCCAATGGAGGCCTTCGAACATTCTCCTTAGATTAGACATGCTACTAAGAAAATTCCGTTTATCAAGATAACTACTGGGCCCGTAAACATTGGTAAGAATTCCTCTCACATTAGAACCGATGACATGGAATTCAGCAGATAGACTAAACTTAGTAGAGAGGAAATTAAACAATGATATTCTCCTAGGATCCCACAGAACAACCAAACCACCAAAATGCCCAGTCGCGTCCAGAGCCATACTTTTACAATGTTTCCATAGAATCTGAGCCTTGGCCTCTAAGTGATTCCCTGAACACTTAGTTTCTTGTAGAAATACCACAGAAGGTTTTTCCTTCATAATTTTACTCTTTAGGGTTTTAATTTTATGAAGACCGTTGGTCCCGCGAATATTCTAAGTTAACAATT
This sequence comes from Larix kaempferi, assembly GCA_027924585.1. Classification (NCBI taxonomy): domain Eukaryota; kingdom Viridiplantae; phylum Streptophyta; class Pinopsida; order Pinales; family Pinaceae; genus Larix; species Larix kaempferi. The sequence goes on along the minus strand of BSBM01001030.1, from coordinate 2,832,024 downwards.
TCATCACGCACTGTATCTGGCTGAGAGAAGAGCCTCTTGGATGGTCGGATATTGTCCAAAATCGACCAATCTTGCCCCAATTTCTCCAATCCTATCCCTATTCAACCGCCTACCCCTCTTGGAGCTTCCTTCCTTTATTTTCCTTTTGTTTTCCTTTAGTTTTAAAGGGTTGATTCCCAAGCCAGGGGTCAGTTTAGTTTTCAGAATAACTTCCTTCACCAGTTGAAGTTGGTTATCGGGGATAGAATGAACCTCGATATTCTTACAAGCCTCTTCAATACTATCCAGATCCAGATCTCCAAGTTCCATCTCGTCCAGATCCTCATCCATACACTCTGTCTCGATCTGTTTTTTTCCAGCATATTTATTAGGTTTCTCATTCATAGTTGTCGTCTTAAGATGACCTTCTTCAGGCTGGGAGGTTTATTTTTCACTAGCTGAAGTAGGGTTTTCAATCGGAGCAGTTTCCAAAGCCGCAAAATTGTTAGTTTGAGCAATCTTTTTCTCTAGATCCAGACCAGTATGTCGTCTCCCCGTCTGTTTACGATTGGCCACTTTGACAAAACCATCCTTATCCCTCTGCTCCTGAGTACTGCTGCCTGGGATGTCCTCAGGGAGGTTAAGGTGACAATCCTTAGCCAGATGACCATGAGTATTACAACGCCGACATCGAAAGATGATGTGTTCATAATCCAAGGTTTGAAACCATTCTGATTCTTCCCAATTTAGAGTGATCCCCTCTGGGAGGGTTTTTGAGATATTCATATAGACACAGATACGGGCATAAGACACATACCTTCCTTGTTTGGTTTGATCAGATATCTTGACGAAGTGGCCTAGGGTTTCTCCAATAGCTTTTAAAATTTCTAGATCCCAGTATTCTGTAGGTAGAGAGTAAAGACGAATCCATACAGGGGCGATAGATAGATCTTCCTTATCGGGGTTGAAATGGTCCTTCCATATCCTTAAAAATAGGCCAGCAGAGTAGTAAAAATAAGAACCTCCCTAAAAAACCCTATCTTTATCCTCAATATTGAGGAAGACCACAGTAAAGAAACCCTTGGATCCCAGCAGGAGATCAAAATGTCCCTTCAGTTTCCAGGTCGCGTGAATCCACCAGGTCAGGGCTTTCTCCATAGGCCAAATCCCCATGAATTCACCAATCAGAGCATGGTCTGTCATATGCTAAATTCGTTCCTTCACCTTGATGGGGTTAATAGTAATAGCCGGAGTGCTGATCGATTTGGGTATACAGACCCTTGGTCCAACTTCACCTCTGATTGCGTCCTGCTTCTTAATCCCCGAACTCTAAGCCGTGCCTTCACTGGCCAGCTCGTGCTTCTTAATCCGCGGACCCAGATCCTCTCCTCCTATCCCTGTCTTCTGCTCCCGACCTTGCACTCTTGCTTTCTCTTCCGCTGTGCCTTGTTGAAGAGGAGGGGAGAGGCCCCTCCCCTGTGAACGCACCATCTTCGTCGACGCCCTATCAAATGCCCCAACGCCACAACCGAGCTTCTCCGAGATACAGGCCAATAGGAATCGGCCATTAAATGATGTCACTTCTTGGAGCCCCATCTCTCCTTTCGAGCCTACATCTCATTCAAAATAATTTAGTATAGTATAAAATTGTTATATACATTTTATATAGAAAAATTAATAATAATATAATTTAGTAAAGTATTATAATTTAATTATGATATTATAATTATATATTGTAACTCTATAATAATGATATAAAAATGATGCCTAGTATAATTAAAATATGATAATAATGTATTGATAGGATATAAACATTTAATTAATAATATTATTATTTTCTTAAAATGATATAATAAAATAATAATAATTAAAAATAATTTAATTCAAATTCAAATTATTATTATTTAATTTTTTTGAGATTTTTAAATTTGCTATTTTTTATATTAAATTTAAGGTTTTAAGTAATTAAAATAATAATAAGATTGTGCTATCTCAAGAGGAAATTCAAAAATTTGAATAACTTGTAAATAATATATCTTTTATTTTTTTTAATTATATATTTTATGTTTAAGATATCTATTTATTTATATTATTAAAAAATAATATTTAAATTTAAAATTATTATTATTTTTTAAAAATTTTAAATATAAATTAAAAATTTAATTTAAAAATAAATAGATTATTATTATTTATTTTTACAATAAAATATATTTAAATAATCTATTTATTATTTTTACAATAAAATATATTTAAATTTTAAAACAAATTACATATAAAAATATAGCGTGATTTCTTGAGGGAGAGCCCGCTAGTAATTGTTTTCTTCTTTGGATGGATACCTAACTTGGTGCATGTATCGCCGCCTCGCCTTCAAGAGCACACCGCATTGTAAGATGTTGAAGATAGAAGGATTACGACAGTAGTGGAATTTTAACTTTTCTCAGGTCAATAAACCCTTATCTTTTGCCACTTTGGCAGCATTATAACCGCCATCTGCATCTGGAGATGCTTGTCTGTCAAGGCAGAGGCGACGATGGAGAATAGAGCATTCAGCCGAGTGCAGACATTGGCAGAGAGTGGAATCCCGGCGGTTCCACCGGAGTACGTGAGACAAGTGGAGAAAGCACAAGAACAGGGGGACGGCCTCCATGTTCCCATTGTTGACTTGCAGGGTTTAAGCCTCCTGCAACATCATCATCTCTTCAAGGATCAATATGACACCATTGCTGCACAAATTTCAAGCGCTGCTGAGAACTGGGGTTTCTTTCAGATCATAAATCATGGCGTACCGGACTCTCTTATTGGGCGAGTGCAAGCAGCCAGCAAGGCCTTCTTCAAGCTTCCCGTTGAAGAGAAGGAAGCCTACGCTAACGAAGCACAGAATCCCATCGGCTATGGCAGCAAACTCGGATATTCGGCCGATTCAGAGGCAAAGTTGGATTGGGGAGACTATTACTATAACGTTATTTGGCCTCCTACCAAGAGAGACATGAGCAAATGGCCCATACAACTCTCTGATTTCACGTAATGTAAAATCCTTTTATAAACACTTTCTATATATGTTTGGAGAGGGGGTGATAAGATGTCTGATGAAGTATTTTGTTGTTGCAGGGAAGCGATGGATGAATACAGCATAGAATTGTCCAAATTAGTCCAAGGGCTGCTGGAGGTATTGTCACGTAATCTGGGCTTGGAGAATAAAAATTCTCTGAACGAGAGCGTGGGAGAGGAGAGGAAAGAGCTACAGATAAGAATAAATTACTATCCACCGTGTCCTCAACCAGATCTGGTGGTGGGTCTGGCAGCCCATTCTGATCCGGTAGCCCTTACCATTCTCCTTCAGGACCAAATCCCAGGGCTCCAAATTCGCAAAGATGGGGTTTGGCTTAATGTCGATTGCGTTCCTGGCGCTCTGGTTGTCAATATTGCAGATCAATTGGAGGTATGGATATATGTACTGATAACATATTGAAATAATTAGTGGTGTCTCTGTTGTAGATTGATAAGTTGTATGTTGATGAGCAGATATTGAGCAATGGGAAATACAAGAGCATTGAGCACAGGGTCGTGGTGCACAAAGACCGCTCAAGAATGTCATGGGCCGTGTTTTGCATGCCACCGCATGATGTGGTGATTTCGCCGAGGAGAGAACTGATAGACGCGGCGCATCCTCCATTGTACGATGAGGCTTCTTTTGGAGAGTATCTCATGAAATTTTTCAAAAAGGGATTGGATGGAAAGGGCCACGTTCATCAAGTGAAACACCATTCATGATCAAGTTTGCAGTTTGATTGTCACAGCTTCAAGCATTTAATCATATGGAAAGTAGATTTGTTTTTGTAAGTTATCTAGTTTCTATTAGTTGGTTTGGTTTGCTTTGACGTAGATTAGTTGGTTCATGTGGGCTTTAGTTTCTATTAAATTATTGGTTTAAAACTTTATGCCACTGACCTACAAGGTGATCCATCCAAATTTAGGCATCCATCCAACTATATTCATTGATTTCAGACTTTTTCTGATTTGAGTTATGGAATCATGGAATGTGTGGACCTGAAGCGGTGTAGGGTTTGTGTTATTTTTATTTTTATTTTTATTAAATCTTTATAAAGACATACTTATATAAAGAAAAGAAAAGACGAAGGATGTAACTTGTTTTGCATTTTTCATCTGTGAATTCATATGAGATTGATCTTGTTTTGCATTTTTCATATGAGATTGATCTTGTTTTGCATTTTTCATATGAGATTGATCTTAATCCGAATCCAATATAGGGTGTAACGGGAAATTGTTTGTTAAATTCTCATCAATATTGCAATAATATTTTATTGCAGAAATATAGAATATGCCTAATCTTTCAGTGCAAAAAATTTATCAATTTCCTTTATTTTAATTTGTTTATTTAAAAAATAAGATTATTATTTTATAATTTAAAAATAAAAATTTTACCAATTTTTTTGGAAAATAGAGGATTTGACATTTATATTAAAACTTTTAAATGTATCTCTAAAACATTATACAATAACATTTCCATATAGATTGTAGAATTTTCTTTGTAGGAATTAAGGAAAGCTAAATCTTAACAAACTTCCTCACATATCATGGATGGTAGGTCTAGCAATTGATCATCCAAGCTAGAAGATGTCTCAATGGAATTGAAACCTAGAAAATGTCTCAACCGAATTGAAATCTTGATGGATAGAATGAAATCCATCTATCCCCACGAACGGACCACCCTATCCCACCGTATCCTTGGCAAACCCCAACTTATGTGTTTATATGAATGCAACTTTATAAAATGTTAAAATGAACAATTTCTATATTAATTTTGAATAATAATATAATTTTGAATAAGTTTTCCTAGTGTAATTGTTCTTCACTATTATAATATTGAAATATTGGTAATTATGTAATGATAATTCAAATATTTTTTAAATTCATATTTTAAAGTATTATTTAATGATAATATTAAAAATATTATTATATTTAAATAATAAAAAAGATTAAAATAATTTATTTATATTTCAATTAGTTAAGAAAATAAAATCAATAATATTAATTTTTTTTTTTTTTGGACTTTATTGTAATATGGAATATTGAACAATTCCTAAAATGATGTGGGTCCAAAATATTTATCATCTTTGTTTAAAAAGAGAAATGATTCTTTTGAAATGTTACATATACACTCACATTAAATCATAATTTCAAAATATTTATTACAATGTTAATCTTCCTAATCTTTTAAGTCATACTTTATATACCTTTTTAAAGATTTAGTAAATTAAAATTAATTCGTAAAATGATGTGGGTCCAAAAAATTTATCATCTTTATTTACAAAGAAAAATTATTCTTTTAAAATGTTAAATATACATTTACATTGAATCACAATTTCAAAATATGTACAATGATGTTAACCTTCCTAACCTTTTAATTCATACTTTCTCTATTTTTTAAAGATTTAATAAATTAAAATTAATCTATGTTGATAACCATCAACATCATATCACTGTAAGTTTTGACATTTACTAATAAATTAACACTAAATTTATCACAACAAAATAATTATATAATAAAACATTTTATGAATTTTTTTAATAAATATTATGGAAAAATATTTTATTTCCCTTTCTAAGTGATTTCATGTTTTCTTCTTTATATTAAAATTGATTTTTCTTTGTTAGACTTGTTGCTTTGACTGGTCATTCGATGAAATCCTTTATGTATTTTTCTATTTTATATTAAAATTAACTTTTCTGTCTCGTTGCTTGTGACATTCCATGAAATCCTTTATAGATCTAGAAGCTTTTGGTCCTAAAAACAACTAGATATATTGAAGGATTATCACCCTTGGCTTTAGCTATGACCTTAGCTCCATCTCTAGTTCTATTATTTATTTGACATCACGGCTTTTGACATTCTCTCTCGTTGCAAATTCTTTAATATTATTTATTTAAAAGTATATAAAATTTTAATTAAAAATAGAATATATATAAAAAATTTAATATAATTTTTATTTTTTATATTACATTTAAGTTACAAATTATTTAATATTATTTACCTAAATATAAGATTTAAATTAAAAATCCAAACTCTTTTTTTTTTCAAGTTGATCGACATGTAAGTGTACATTTCTCTTTTCAAATATAAGTTGATCAGTGTACATGTGATTTAACACCACTATTACATACATTTTTCTTATATTAAAATATACAATAAAAAATTTCATAAAAACTTATAATAGATTACAAATCTACTTAGAATAACTTTGTTTTTAGATTTGTTTTTTCTCTGCAAATATGTTAATTCCCTTCCATTATGGGTTGAAGGCTTCTAAATACAGAATGAGAGTTTTAAATTTGATTTTTTTAGGGCAGTCTTTTTAATTGATAGATTGTCCCTTTATGTGTTGAGAGAGGTGCTTTTTACATCTCAAGTGAGTGAGATGTGTCACATTTATAACGATGTGGCATATGTTGACTCAAAAAAATAAATATATAAAATAAATTATAAACAAAGTATATCTATGTCGAAACCTTGAAAATTGTAAAGCTATGCTTTTCTTTTGTTTGGTTTTTCAATTTTACTTTCATATTAATTGTTGGTTTCTTGTAATCTCTGTCCAAACCAGAAAGGGAAGCTTTTGTTTTTTTTCGGTCCATTGTCTCGACGAAAGAAGGGCACAATTTTCATTGAACCTAATAGCTGTTTGATTTCAACATACATTAGAGTACAAAATGTGTGAATACAAGAGAAACGTGTGAGTTGCAATCGTAAAGTAGAATATGCATTCATTCACATTGTCTTCCTCTTTAGAAAAATATATTTAATGGAGAAACATTTTGAACAGGTAGAAGTTCATTGTTTATATATATATATATATATATATATATATATATATATATGGGGGCTGGTGCAAGGTAATGATACCCACTTATGATGCATAGTTGCAATGGACTTCCTGAAAAACAAAAACCTGATCATTAAAATGAATTTTTAGAGGTACCTACACAACTTTTTAGATTGTGGTGTAAAAAGATGAAACGTAGAACCGGAATATATAATATTTATTTATGGAAAATAATTATAACTCCCCAAAAATGGAGTCCTTCTAATATTGGTGTGCTATTTTTTTTTTCTAAAAAATAATGCATATGTTCACGTTAGGCCCGGGTTTGGTATGTAAATAGTCCAAATTTGTGAAAAAAATTATGTAGATTTGTAGATAACATGCAGTTCTTGTGCAGTGCTATTTTTCCAAAAAATTTAGAGTTAATTTTATATATTTTTTAAATTAAGGAATTCAATGAAGCCCCAAAATGACAAGGCCAAGCGTTAGGCCCCGCTATGAGGGTCTTAACCTAATCAATCAACTATCTGTTTTTTTAGTGTGTAGGTTTTTGTTTGTACTTGTGCGGGTTCTTTCTCGTTTTCAAAATATTTGAGCCAAACAAAAGTTATAGTCGAAATAAAAGACCTATGTTTTTTTAAAAATTTGACATATGTGCAAATAAAAATAAATACAAAACATAAAAAAATATTTTATTTATCAAAAAAATATATATTTAGAATCTATACACAGAGCTCTATAAGTTTGTGCATTTTCATTCGAAATGAATACCTGGACCATATGCAAAATCGATGTTGAAAAACACGGAGATGAATAAATTGATGTGTTTTGGTTTATGTAGTCTGAACCAAGAGGTTTGTCAATCCGAACCTAGAACCAAAGCGACCAACTCATCCACCACATAGATGAAGAGAGGTTGTCTCGCCTTTTTTTTTGAATTTGCAGGAACACGCACGCGTTAATAGTCCACACGTGCTATCAAAATGCGCACACATTAATAACGTGCACGCGCTATCAAAACGGGCATGTGCGTTAATAACTTGCGTGCGTTATCAAAATGCGTGCACACTTTTATTACATGTAAATATGCCTTTACTGTTTTTACCATAAATTTTGGTTTAGAACTTAGATTTTGATGCTCCTTATATTTTTGGAAAGGTATTTTTGAGCTCTACAACTTTTATGTTTTAGGTTTTCTATTATTCGTCTCCATTTTTATTTTATTATTAAAATAGAATAAAATAAATCCATGTTTTTCTTACATAATAACATGCCTTCATTGTTTTTGCCATAAAATTTTATTGGGAAATCATATTTTTATTCTCCTTATACAGGTGGAAAGGTATCTCTCTCTCTCTCTCTCTCTCTCTCTCTCTCTCTCTCCCTGTATTAATCTATCTCTTTCCCCACCTCAGTCCTTCCCTCTATCCATCCCTCTATATTTACCTCTCTATATCAATCCTTCCCTCCCTCTCTTTATCTCCCCATCATTTCTCTCTATCCCTCTCTCTCTCTCTCACACACACACACACTTTCCCACCATTCTCTCTCTCTCTCTCTCTCTCTCTCTCTCTCTCTCTCTCTCACTTTCCCACCATTCTCTCTCTCTCTCTCTCTCTCTCTCTCTCACTTTCCCACCATTCTCTCTCTCTCTCTCCAACTCTTTCCCACCCTTCCACTCTCTCCCTCTCTTTCCATCCCTCTCTTCATATTTCTCCCATCTTCTCTCCCACCCCCTCTCTCTCCCTCCCTCCCTTTCTCTCAAAATCACCCACCTTTCATCCACCCCCTCCTCTATCTATCTATCTATCTAAACCCCTAACCCGAAATCTCTCTTTCTCTCTCTCTCTCTCTCTCTCAACCCCTAACCACCAATATATCTCTCTCTCTCTAAACCCCTAAGCCCCAATATCTCTCTCTCTAAACCCCTAACCCCTAATCTCTCTCTCTATCTCTCTCAACCCCTAACTACCAATATCACTCCCTCCCTCCCCAATATCTCTCTCTCTCTAAACCCCTAACCCCCAATCTCTCTCACCCTCTCTCAACCCCTAACTACCAATATCTCTCCCTCCCTCCCCATTCTCTCTTTCTCTCTCTCTCGTTCTAAACCCCTAACCACCAACCTCTCTCTTTCTATCTCCATCTCTCTCTTTGTAAACCCCTAACCTCCAATCTCTCTCTCTCTAAACCCCAAACACCAAATCTCTCTCTCTCTCTCTCTCTCTCTCTCTCTCTCTCTCTCTCTCTCAATCCCAAATTACAAATATCCCTCCCTCCCCAATCTCTCTCTCTCTAAAACCCTAACCACCAATCTCTCTCTAAATCCCTAACCCCCAATATCTCTCTCTGTAAACCCCTAACCACCAATTTCTCTCTCTCTCTCTCTATAAAACCCTAACCCTCAATATCTCTCTCTCTCTCTCTAAACTCCTAAACTCTTAACCTCCAATATCTCTCTCTCTCTAAACCCCTCACCTCCAATATCTCTCTCTAAACCCCTAAAATATCTCTCTAAACCCCTAACCCCCAATCTCTCTCTCTCTCTCTCTCTCTCAACCCCTAATTACCAATATCACTCCCTCCCTCTCCAAGCTCTCTCTCTCTCTCTCCTTGCCTCTCTCTCTCTCTCTCTCTCTCTCTCTCTCTAAAGTCCTAACAACCAATATCTCTCTTTCTATCTCCATCTCTCTCTTTGTAAACCCCTAACCTCCAATATATATCTCTCTCTAAACCCCAAATGCACACACACAATCTCTCTCTCTCTCTCAACCCCGAACTACAAATATCTCTTCCTCCCTCCCCAATCGCTCTCCCTCCCTCCCTCCCCAATCTCTCTCTCTAAAACCATAACCACCAATATCTCTCTAAAACCCTAACCCTCAATATCTCTTTTTCTCTCTCTATAAAATTTGAACCCCAGTCTCTCTCTCTCTCTAAGCCCCTAACCCCCAATCTCTATCTATCTCTCTAAAATTCTAACCTCCAATATCTCTCTCTCTCTCTAAAACCTTAACCCCCAATCTCTCTCTCTCTCTATAAACCCCTAACCTCCAATTTCTCTCTCTATCTCTCTCTAAACCCCTAATCCCCAATCTCTCTCTTTTTCTATCTATATATCTATCTAAATCCCTAACCCCAAATATCTCTCTCTCTAAGCCCCTAACCCCCAATCTCTATCTATCTCTCTAAAATTCTAACCTCCAATCTCTCTCTCTCTCTCTCTCTCTCTCTCTCTAAACTCATAGCCTCCAATACCCCCCCCTCTCTCTCTCTAAACCCTAACCCCTATCCCCCAATGTCTCTCTCTATTGATCTAAACCCCTAATTCCTAACCTTCAATCTCTCTCTAAACCCCTAACTTCCAATATCTCTCTCTCTCTCTCTCTCTCTCTCTCTCTCTCTTTAAACCCCTAACCCCCAATCTCTCTCTCTCTCTCTCTCTCTCTCTCTCTCTCTCTCTATATATATATATATATATATATATATATATATATATACATATATCTATCTAAACCCCTAACCTACAATATCTCTCTCTCTCAACCACTAACCGCTAATCTCTCTCTCTAAATATGTAATCCCTAATCTATCTATCTCTCTCTCTCTAAATCTATAACCCCCAATATCTCTCTCTCTAAACCCCTAATCCCTAATATCTCTCTCTCTAAACCCCTAACCTCCAATCTCTTCGTCTCTCTAAACCCTTTGACCAAAATAATATTTAAAAAAAAAGAAGAGAACTCTCAAAATAGATGATAACAACTCCGGTCCTTTTGACCAAAATAATATTTAAAAAAATGAAGAGAAGTCTCAAAATATATGATATAAACTCCACACATACTTAGAACTTATTGAAACTATCCATAAAAAAAAAACCATTCCTTTTCATGCTCAATGCTTAGTTCATAATTTTATTTTATTTTTTTCATTTTCGAGGTTTTTAGGTCTCCTTAAAAGATACTTGATGGGCTACCAATGTATAATTCTTATCAAGGACCTTGAAAAATCATATTCCCCATAACACATAGTAAGACAAAACCTTGAAATCTTTTTCTAACTTTGTTATTCATGAGTAAAAACAATCTACCAAAGTCAATTGATCCCTTTTGTTTTTACCAGTTAAATTTGCAATGCTTCATTCTAGAGAAAAATAAAAAAGTGATTTTCTAATTCTTCACTACATTTGCACAACATGCAGCTGCAAATTTTTCTTTTGTCCATTATCTCATGTTATTATTTACTTGTTAAAGAAAGAAAAATAATTTATTTTAATTTGTGCATTTCCAATTTCCAAACTATAATTTACCAGCAATCTTTTTCTTTGATCTAAGATTTCTCTTTTCTATTTCTACCATATATACAATTAGCACAATCACTTAACTTGTGGTCGGTGAACATTGATAGGCAACAAGTTAAGTGCCATGAACAAGTTATCTATTACTTGTTTTCCATGCATAGTTGTAATCTCCCATTGTCTATGCCCCAGCTACATGTTATCACGCTCATCCTTCTAGTTAAACAATTTGTCTTCCACTACCTTCTTATCCATGCACACACACACACACATATATATATAATGAAACGATGATTATAAAATCAATCTAGACAATACACTTGTCTCCTCCTCTTGCAATTTAGGAAAATCATACTTTGCTACTTCACCCCAAATTCTAAAATATAAACACATATCAATGTAATAATAATAAATTGTTCCACTGTTCTTAATTAAGAAAAGGGCTCACCTACTTGAAAAATTGATTCACTTCGATGCTCTGGATAAGGCGGAGAAGGCGAAGATGGTGAATACCCTAAGGTGTTTCTTCTCCTAACCTGTCGTTCTATTTGGATATAACAATGACCTTGGAGTCCATTCAACACTTTGTGTTGAACCTAGTACCAATAATGTTAAAATAAGTGGGAACCCTTCTTATATTGTTTATATAAGTGATAGCTTCTTGGTTTAAGTAGTTTTTTAAGGTTACCTTGACTTTCTAGGGTTTCGTGGTTGATTATTTTTTCCATATGGTTGAGTACTATTGTCAATCTGAAAATGATGGAAGCCGGTCTAGGGGTAGGTCGACAGGCTGTTATTTAGAATCTGTGACGCCTTTGGGATCCCCTATTTTGGAGGGTAGAGGAATGGGGGTTAGTACTGCATCACGTGCCAGAGCTGTTGTCTTTGGGGTTGTGACTAACCCAGAAGAGAAGGTTTCTTTTGATCCTTTTCCCTCTTCATATTTTAGGGTTTGTAGCGACTTGGGTGAACCGATGTCCTTGGTGGAAGGGCAAAAAAAACACCCTATTGCAGTTGGCAAAGGATTGAAGTTGCCTGCTAACAACTCCTCCCCGTGGGTGAAAACTAAGCTGAGCCAAAATTGAAATTTGAAAAGGAGAAAAAAGGAAGGTCGTTGTGTGTTCTGGGGAAATATGTGACCTTAGATCTAGTTATGCATCTGAGCCAGTGTGCGTTGGTGGGTAAGTTCGAATATATTCGTATAACAAGGTCGGAGATTTTATCCTGGATTTGACAGAAGTGGAAACCCTTTATATCCAACATTCCTAGGGTTTTGATGCTCTCAAATGGTTGGATTATCTTTCAATTTTTGTTGGAAGATGATAGAAGGAATGTTGAAGACCGCTTCTGGGTGTATGGTAAGGGTTCTTTATTTCTGGCCCGTTGGAACAGTGGTTTTGATCAGTGTAAAGATAGATCTACCAAGCATAATTTGTGGACTATAATTCCCGGTTTCCCCTTACAGTGTTGGAATATTAATGGGTTCATGGTCGTGGCCAATTCTATTGGTAGTTTCATATTATTGGAGGAAGATCAGCTGTTGGGTTCAGAGAGGTGATATACTTGGATGTTGGTTTCTCTTGAGGTGGAAGTGGTGTGGGAAGGTGGCTCATTTATCCAACGCCTGGATTATTGGCGGATCCCTTTTAGATGTCATAACTGTCGAAAGGTAGGCCATTCAAAATATCAGTGTGGGGCTTTGGTGGACACCTCGGGAAGTGATGGAGATTTGGTAGAATGCACAAGCGGCCTTGGTGATGATCAATGGTTTTCGTTCCCCTTGGACCACTCCTCGGATTCCTCCTTTTTAGGTAATTTTTCACAAACCCTTCCGGTTTTGCTCAATTTTTACCTTTGTATGACATAAAAAATGCCCTACCATCCTGTTTTGAATTTTCTTCTGAAAAATCAGTGGGTCTTCAGTACGAGTCTACTATCTCGGGACCAGGTTCCATGCTCAGTCCTATCTGTGAGCCACTAGCTGGGGAATCTGCGGGGCCTTTAAACGAATCTGTTTTAGGGGTTTTGGAGCCAACAGGTTCTTAGGAGGGAAATTTTCTATCTCCGGGACCAGATATGCCATCAACTGACTCTACTAATATTGGAACCATTTCCCATATTGGTTGGAAGGGTCCTTCCCCTTTGGAGGAGGAAAAGAGGAACAACTTAGGCATTGTATTATCTCCCTCTCCCCTATCTGACTCTTATGTTCCTTCTATGGTGCCTCTGGGTGGTGATTGTATCCCTTTGACAACTTACTCCTTCGCTCCTAAGGAAAACTTTGATGTGATCCCTATCTCATCTATTTTCAATGGGAATGTGAGAATTAGAAAAGCTAAGAAAAATAAAAAGGATTTTGGTCGCATTCCTATGGGGGAAGAAAATGGCTCATTAGGCAGAGGGAATATTAACTCGTTGGTCACTTCACTTTTCGACAAACGTCTTCACAGGGATTCTTGCCCTGTTAGTTCGCGTTCAACTGGGGATCTTAGAGAAGATACAAACCATGACATGGTTACCCAATGAATATTGTCTCTTTTAATATGAGAGGGCTTGGCAGTGGCACAAAGCGTACTTCCTTAAAGAGATTTATGGATATTACTCACCCGACATTGATACTTATTCAGGAGACGATGTCGTGTTCATTGGATGCTTGTAATTATTTTTTAAAAATCAAACCGCAGTGGCATATCTGTGCTTTGGATGCGGTGGGTCATTCTAGCGGTACTCTCATTGCTTGGGATCCCATGTTAGTTGATATGAAATATTTTCATACCTGTGCAGGTATCCTGGTGGAAAGGAAGTTTAAGGGGTTCCAACAAGCTGTTAGGGTATTAAACATTTATGGCCCCTATCATCAGTGCATAGTTTTTTGGGAGCGGATTTTGGTGGCTGGTCTACTAAAGGATCCAGATCTTATCTTGGAAGGGGACCTAAATTTTACTATGAATCCGGATGAAATTTGGGGTTCCCCGAACATTTTGGATCCTTTAGCAGATTTTTTCACCTCATTGTTTGAAGCTTCAAATCTGGTCGATATTGTCCCCCATGTCTTATATCTGACTTGGTTGAACGGTATGTGTGGGGTGGAAGGTATCGCTAAGCGACTCGATCATTTCTTTATGGTCAAGGACCTCTGTGGGGACATAGGAAAGTACCGCACTTGGTCATATTCGATGGGAATATCTGACCACAAGGCGATCATTTTACATCTTGATTTTGATAACCACTATAAATCGTATCCCCTTAAGTTTAATCCTGGCTTACTTGTGGATGATTCTTTTGTGAGTGGGTGAGATAAATGGTCGGAAATGTCACAGATGGTGCAAATTTCCCCATTGTTTGTCTTACCGTGAAAGCTGTCTTTATTAAAGGAGGCTGTTATCGGTTGGGAGAAAGAAAAAAAGGCTGAGAACCAAAAGATATCGGCATATATTGAGTAGGAAATATAGGAAATTTTGAGCTGCATGGTTGAATTATTATTCTCCAAGGAATGTAGAAGCCACCTCATTAGGTTGATGACACAAAAGGAAAATATTCTAACTTAGATAGAGGAAGAATGGATACAAAAGAGTAGGGCTATCTGGCTTAAAGCGAGGGACAAAAACACTCAATTTTTTCACAGGTTTTTCTAACCAGAGGAGATTAATGAACGCGATCTGGGATATTAAAGTGGACACTGATAGGATTGTCTGTGACAGTTCTTCTCTAAAACGAGCATCTATCAATCATTTCAAAGGTATTTATACTAGTAGTAAATCCTCTAATTTGGAATCTCAATTATAGACTATTCAAAATTTTCCTTTAATGTGGAGGACTATAGGGAAGTGGGAAAGGCTATTTTGATCGAAGAGGTTCACAATAATATCAAGTTATTTTCCAAGGACAAAAGACCTGGGCTCGACATGTGGACGGTGGAGTTTTATATCCATTTTTTCAACTTGTTAGGAGAGGAGTTAACAGAAGCCATCAAGGAGTCGAGGAGAAAAGAGTTGGTTCCTGATAGATTAAACACCACTTACATCACTCTTATTCCAAAATTGGATAAGCTTGTGGAATTTGAAGACTATCAGCCTATCTCATTGTGCAACCTATTGTATAAATTTATCACGAAGATCATTGCTGAGCGATTAAAGCCTTACCTGGGCAGGTTTATCTCGGAAGAACAATTTTTTTTCCAAATCATCACATTATGGATGTAGTAGGTGTGGCATAAGAAGGATTCCACTCAATCAAAATGAATAGTTTGAATTCTTTTATACTTAAGTTGGATCTCCAAACATAATATTACAGAGTGGAGTGGTCTTATTTACGCTTTGTCCTAATCCAGATAGGATTACCGGTGGAGTTTGTTAATTGGATTACGGTTTGTATCTCGTCTGCTAGCTTTGCAGTGTTGATTAATGGCTCACCTACCTATTTCTTTCGAGGGACTTGTGGACTTAGACAAGGATGTCTGTTGTCACCTTATCTTTTCATACTGGCCATTGAGGGTCTGAGCTCAATGATTAATAAGGCTAAGAAAGAAAGGCTTATTTCTGGTATAAAAGTAGCAAGTTCTCGCTCGATCTCACACCTATTATTTGTGGATGATGTACTTTTATTTGGCGTAGAGACTAAAGTGGAATGGCAGCAGTATCATAGGATTCTCACTATATTCTACGATGCATAGGGAATGCTCATAAATCCTATGAAATCCTGCTTTGTGTTCAAGTGTGATGACCTTGAAACTAAAATTTTTATAGTTGATTTACTCCCTTTCCAGATGAGAGATATATAGGAGGATATGAAATACCTTGGGTACTTTTTAAATCCCAACTTCTATCGTGTTGCTGATAGGAATTGGTTTATACAAAATATTATCAGAAGAATAAGTTCTTTGTCTTATAGGTGGTTAATGTTGGGGAGGTCACTTATTCTTGTAAGAACTGTTCTTCAAAGCATGCTTGTTTATTGGTTCTCTCTTTTTACTATTCCTTCGACGGTGATTGAGACTATTCAAAGTAAAATGTTTCAATTCTTGTGGGCAGGAAGAGTTGGTTCTTCGAAGATTCATCTCACCTCTTGGGAGAGTCTTTCCCTGCCTTTGCATTTGGGCGGATGTGGTATCAAATGTCTGAAGTCATTCAATCAGGCACTCTATGCTAAAATTCTATGGCATAGTCTGTTCAATGTAGGCCTCTGGATCAAGATAATTAAAACTAAATATATGAATAGTATTCCCCCGAGTCATTGGTTCGGGTCTGAAAACAAATCTAGCTCTAAGGAATCAGAAGTTTGGCGAAGCCTACTCAAGGATTTTCCTATTATTAATCACTCTCTATGTTGGGAAGTGGGCCGAGGAATACAATCCTTTGTGGGGATTGATATGATTCTAGGACTAGATGATGGTTACAAGATGTCCACTTTACTCATTAGGGAGTAGCATGCCATAGGTATTTTTGTTATTAAACAAGCGATGAAGTTTCAAAATGCCTATTCGCCCTGGTGGTTATCGTCTTCCTATATGAATTTAATTATTCCATTAGATGTTGAATGGGATGCTTATGCATATAATCTTGTTACAGCTGGGATTTCCATCAATGAAAAAGATGATCAATTGGTCTAGTGAGCGAATACGATGGAGGGATCTGTTACTGCTAGGTTGGCGTACAATATTATTTTTGAAGAAATGATGGATTCTGTTTGTTGTCGGTGGGAGAGGAGGCTATCAAATGGAAAGGTTCCACTCAAGATAAGCTATTTTATTTGGATGTGCATTCAGAATAAGATCTTAATGTGGCAGAACCTACAGAAACGTGGATTTTCGGTGCCTAGTATCTATCAATTGTGCTATAAGGATCAGGAAGATATTAATCATCTCTTTAGGCGATGTTATTTCTTCCAACGGATATGGAAGGCAATCAGGATGTCATTTCCTATACATCCGATATGGGACAGAAATTTCTTCCTTGATAATTTTTCCTACTGTTTTGATCAGATGCAAAAGGATACTAGCATTGTTTTTTATGTTATTTGGGAAGTTTGGAGAGAACGTAATGGGGTGATCTTTAGGGATCGGAATCCAAACCTTGAATAGGTTTGTTCAAGAATAATTTCCAGTATCTTGCCAAGCATTAATCCTCCAAACAACACATTGAACATGATTGTGCCATTTGTTCAAGCTGAGCATCCTTTCCCGATTGGTTTTTTTGATGGTGCTGCCCAGGGTGGATTATGTGGTGTAGGGATGGTCCTTAAGCTTACTTCTGAACACTTTTATCATCTGCATCTAAAAGCAGGCAGAGGGATAAAATCAAGAGCTGAGCTTCTAGCTCTTTGGGGGCTTATGTGGTTTGCTATGAAGATTGGTATTGATACTATTCATATTTTTGGTGATTCACGATGCATCATCGACTAGGATTCTTGTAAACATCTGTTGAGACCATTACTACTAGAGCATTGGGCGCAAAGGACGCATTCTTTGATTAAGGATTTTTCTGACATATCCTTTGCACATATATACAGATGCTATAATAAGGAATCCGACAGTATTTCAAAGCTGTCACTAGGTGTTATAGACGTATTCCTACTTGTCAAGGAATTTAGGGGTGAAGTTTTGGTTAGTATGAGTCATTTGGAAATCTATTGAATGAATCCGATTTTATTTCGGATATATTTTATGAGATGCATTGGCTTTTTGATACTAGTAAGTGATATGTTTGACTGACTTTTAAGATATAAGACTTTTGTGTTTTAATGAAAGTTTTGGACAATGAGAACTCATCTCGCTTCTCTGGGGATGTAATGAAATGAAGACAACTTTTTCTATTAATAAAAAGTTGTTTTTGTTTTTCAGTTTGAAAAAAAAAATTGTTTGAAAAATAAAAATAAACTTGGAAACTATAATATATATAATTTGCCATTTTTTATTTACATCAATCCCTTATTATTACATTGGTTTTAAATTTGCCATTTTCTATTTACATTAAGCCCTTATTATTACATTGGTTCTAAATGATTTTTTTTGGGTTTCAACTTACCTTTTTATTATCAAGCTCTTAATGTAAATGCTAATGCAATAATTTTCCATCAATAATGTGAACGTTTTGTGTAGAATATAGTGTGGTTAAGGGTGGGTTAAGGTTACTTCTGTTTTAGGTGTTTCCTTCATTGAATGACGTTATATATGATAGGTTAGTACAATGTAATAGTTGTAATTTTCAATTTTCTAAGTCAGATTATGGTCAGGGTTGTTATGTAATGTTAATTAATTTGAAATTGTATTAAAATTTAAGTTATTTGTTGTTTTTTTTAAATTTTTTAGATTTGGATCCATATATCTCTAACTCAATCATTATTTATATATCTATAACTCAATCATTATTTATGGTTATGTATGTAGTATGTCATATTTTATGTATTATTTCATAATCAATTTGAAACCTAGAAAATGTCTCAACCGAATTGAAACCTTGATGGATGGAATGAAATCCATCTATCCCCACGAACGGACCACCCTATCCCACCGTATCTTTGGCAAACCCCAACTTATGTGTTTATATGAATGCAACTTTATAAAATGTTAAAATGGACATTTTCTATATTAATTTTTCATAATGATATAATTTTGAATAAGTTTTCCTAGTGTAATTGTTCTTCACTATTATAATATTGAAATATTGGTAATTATGTAATGATAATTCGAATATTTTTTAAATTCATATTTTAAAGTATTATTTAATGATAATATTAAAAATATTATTATATTTAAATAGTAAAAAAGATTAAAATAATTTATTTATATTTCAATTAGTTAAGAAAATAAAATCAATAATATTAAAATAATTTTTTTTAAGACTTTATTGTAATATGGAATATTGAACAATTCCTAAAATGATTTGGGTCCAAAATATTTATCATCTTTGTTTAAAAAGAAAAATGATTCTCTTAAAATGTTACATATACACTCACATTAAATCATAATTTCAAAATATTTATTACAATCTTAATCTTCCTAATCTTTTAAGTCATATTTTATATACCTTTTTAAAGATTTAGTAAATTAAAATTGATTTCTAAAATGATGTGGGTCCAAAAAATTTATCATTTTTATTTACAAAGAAAAATAATTCTTTTAAAATGTTAAATATACACTTACATTAAATCACAATTTCAAAATATGTATGATGATGTTAACCTTCCTAACCTTTTAATTCATACTTTCTCTATTTTTTAAAGATTTAATAAATTAAAATTAATTTATGTTGATAACCATCAACATCATATCATTGTAAGTTTTGACATTTACTAATAAATTAACACTAAATTTATCACAACAAAATAATTATATAATAAAACATTTTATGAATTTTTTTAATAAATATTATGGAAAAATATTTTATTTCCCTTTCTAAGTGATTACATGTTTTCTTTTTTATATTAAAATTGATTTTTCTTTGTTAGACTTGTTGCTTTGACTGGTCATTCGATGAAATCCTTTATGTATTTTTCTATTTTATATTAAAATTAACTCTTCTGTCTCGTTGCTTGTGACATTCCATGAAAGCCTTTATAAATCAGGAAGCTTTTGGTCCTAAGAACAACTAGATAAATTGAAGAATTATCACCCTTGGCTTTAGCTATGACCTTAGCTCCATCTCTAGTTCTATTATTTATTTGACATCACGGCTTTTGACATCACGGCTTTTGATATTACATTTAAGTTTCAAATTATTTAATATTATTTACCTAAATATAAGATTTAAATTAAAAATTCAAATTCTTTTTTTTTCAAATATAAGTTGATCGACATGTAAGTGTAAATTTTTTTTCAAATATAAGTTGATCAATGTACATGTGATTTAACACCACTATTACATACATTTTTCTTATATTAAAATATACAATAAAAAATTCCATAAAAACATATAATAGATTACAGATCTACTTAAAAATTCAGAATAAGTTTGTTTTTAGATTTGTTTTTTCTCTGCAAATATGTTAATTCCCTTCCATTATGGGTTGAAGGCTTTTAAATACGGAATGATAGTTTTAAATTTGATTTTTTAGGACGGTCTTTTTAATTGATAGATTGTCCCTTTATGTGTTGAGAGAGGTGCTTTTTAGATCTCAAGTGAGTGAGATGTGTCACGTTTATAACGATGTGGCATATGTTGACTCAAAAAAATAAATATATAAAATAAATTATAAACAAAGTATATCTATGTCGAAACCTTGAAAATTGTAAAGCTATGCTTTTCTTTTGTTTGGCTTTTCAATTTTACTTTCATACTAATTGTTGGTTTCTTGTAATCTATGTCCAAACCAGAAAGGGAAGCTTTTGTTTTTTTTGGGTACATTGTCTCGAAGAAAGAAGGGCACAATTTTCATTGAACCTAACAACTGTTTGATTTCAACAGACATTAGAGTACAAAATGTGTGAATACAAGAGAGACGTGTGAGTTGCAATTGTAAAGTAGAATATGCATTCATTCACATTGTCTTCCTCTTTAGAAAAATATATTTAATGGAGAAACATTTTGAACAGGTAGAAGTTCATTGTTTATATATATATATATATATATATATGGGGGCTGGTGGAAGGTAATGATACCCACTTATGATGCATAGTTGCAATGGACTTCCTGAAAAACAAAAACTTGATCATTAAAATGAATTTTTAGAGGTACCTACAAACCTTTTTAGATTGTGGTGTAAAAAGCTGAAACGTAGAACCGGAATATATAACATTTATTTATGGAAAATAAGTATAACTCCCAAAAAGGCGATCATTTTACATTTTAGGAAAGTACCGCACTTGGTCATATTCGATGGGAATATCTGACCACAAGGCGATCATTTTACATCTTGATTTTGATAACCACTATAAAGCGTATCCCCTTAAGTTTAATCCTGGCTTACTTGTGGATGATTCTTTTGTGAGTGGGTGAGATAAATGGTCGGAAATGTCACAGATGGTGCAAATTTCCCCATTGTTTGTCTTACCACGAAAGCTGTCTTTATTAAAGGAGGTTGTTATCGATTGGGAGAAAGAAAAAAATGCTGAGAACCAAAAGATATTGGCATATATTGAGTAGGAAATATAGGACATTTCTAGCTGTATGGATGAATTATTATTCTCCAAGGAACGTAGAAGCCACCTCATTAGGTTGATGACACAGAAGGAAAATATTCTAACTCAGATAGAGGAAGAATGGAGACAAAAGAGTAGGGCTATCTGGCTTAAAGCGAGGGACAAAAACACTAAATTTTTTCACAGGTTTTGCTAACCAGAGGAGATTACTGAACGCGATCTTGGATATTAAAGTGGACACAGATAGGATTGTCTGTGACAGTTCTTCTCTAAAACGAGCATCTATCAATCATTTCAAAGGTATTTATACTAGTAGTAAATCCTCTAATTTGGAATCTCAATTATAGACTATTCAAAATTTTCCCATCTTTTTTAATGCGGAGGACTATAGGGAAGTGGGAAAGGCTATTTCGATCGAAGAGGTTCACAATAATATCAAGTTATTTTCCAAGGACAAAATACCTGGGCTCAACATGTGGACGGTGGAGTTTTATATCCATTTTTTCGACTTGTTAGGAGAGGAGTTAACGGAAGCCATCAAGGAGTCGAGGAGAAAAGAGTTGGTTCCTGATAGATTAAACACCACTTACATCACTCTTATTCCAAAATTGGATAAGCCTGTGGACTTTGAAGACTATCAGCCTATCTCATTGTGCAACCTATTGTATAAATTTATCACGAAGATCATTGCTGAGAGATTAAAGCCTTACCTGGGCAGGTTTATCTCGGAAGAGCAATTTTTTTTCCAAATCATCAAATTATGGATGTAGTAGGTGTGGCATAAGAAGGATTCCACTCAATCAAAATGAATAGTTTGAATTCTTTTATACTTAAGTTGGATCTTCAAAAATCATATTACAGAGTCGAGTGGTCTTATTTACACTTTGTCCTAATCCAGATAGGATTACCGGTGGAGTTTGTTAATTAGATTACGGTTTGTATCTCGTCTGCTAGCTTTGCAGTGTTGATTAATGGCTCACCTACCTATTTCTTCCGAGGGACTTGTGGACTTAGACAAGGATGTCCATTGTCACCTTATCTTTTCATACTGGCCATTGAGGGTCTGAGCTCAATGATTAATAAGGCTAAGAAACAAAGGCTTATTTCTGGTATAAAAGTAGCAAGTTCTCGCTCGATCTCACACCTATTATTTGTGGATGATGTACTTTTATTTGGCGTAGAGACTAAAGCAGAATGGCAGCAGTATCATAGTATTCTCACTATATTCTACGATGCATCGGGAATGCTCATAAATCCTATTAAATCATGCTTTGTGTTCAGGTGTGATGACCTTGAAACTAAAATTTTTATAGCTGATTTACTCCCTTTCCAGATGAGAGATATATAGGAGGATATGAAATACCTTGGGTACTTTTTAAATCCCAACTTCTATCGTGTTGCTGATAGGAATTGGCTTATACAAAATATTATCAGAAGAATAAGTTCTTTGTCTTACAGGTGGTTAACGTTGGGGGGGAGACTTATTCTTGTAAGAACTGTTCTTCAAAGTGTCCTTGTTTATTGGTTCTCTCTTTTTACTATTCCTTCGATGGTGATTGAGACTATTCAAAGTAAAATGTTTCAATTCTTGTGGGTAGGAAGAGTTGGTTCTTCGAAGATTCATCTCACCTCTTGGGAGAGTCTTTCCCTGCCTTTGCATTTGGGCGGATGGGGTATCAAATGTTTGAAGTCATTCAATCAGGCACTCTACACTAAAATTCTATGGCATAGTCTGTTCAACGTAGGCCTCTGGATCAAGATAATTAAAGCTAAATATATGAATAGTATTCCCCCGAGTCATTGGTTTAGGTCTGAAAACAAATCTAGCTCTAAGGAATCGGAAGTTTGGCGAAGCCTACTCAAGGATTTTCCTATTATTAATAACTCTCTATGTTGGGAAGTGGGCCGAGGAATACAATCCTTTGTGTGGATTGATATGATTCTAGGACTAGATGATGGTTACAAGATGTCCACTTTACTCATTAGGGAGTCGCATGCCATAGGTATTTTTGTTATTAAACAAGCGATGAAGTTTCAAAATGCCTATTCGCCCTGGTGGTTATCGTCTTCCTATCTAAATTTAAGTATTCCATTAGATGTTGAATGGGATGCTTATGTATATAATCTTGTTACGACTGGCATTTCCATCAATGAAAAGGATGATCAATTGGTCTAGTGAGTGAATACGATGGAGGGATCTGTTACTGCTAGGTTGGCGTACAATATTATTTTTGAAGAAATGATGGATTCTGTTTGTTGTTGGTGGGAGAGGAGGCTATCGAATGGAAAGGTTCCACTCAAGATAAGTTGTTTTATTTGGATGTGCATTCAGAATAAGATTTTAATGTGGCAGAACCTACAGAAACGTGGATTTTCGGTGCCTAGTATCTGTCAACTGTGCTATAAGGATCAGGAAGACATTAATCATCTCTTTGGGCGATGTTATTTCTTCCAAAGGATATGGAAGGCAATTAGGATGTCATTTCTTGTGCATCCGATATGGGCCAGGACTTTCTTCCTTGATAATTTGTCCTACTATTTTGATCATATGCAAAAGGATACTAGCATTGTTTTATATGTTATCTGGGAAGTTTGGAGAGAACGTAATGGGGTGATCTTTAGGGATCGGAATCCAAACCTTGAATTGGTTTGTTCAAGAATAATTTCCAGTAGCTTGCCAGGCATTAATCCTTTAAACAACACATTGAACAAGATTGTGCCATTTGTTCAAGCTAAGCATCCTTTCCCGATTGGTTTTTTTGATGGTGCTGCCCAGGGTGGATTATATGGTGCAGGGATGGTCCTTAAGATTACTTCTGAACACTTTTATCATCTACATCTAAAAGAAGGCGGAGGGATAAACTCAAGAGCGGAGCTTCTAGCTCTTTGGGGGCTTATGTGGTTTGCTATGAAGATTGGTATTGATACTATTCATATTTTTGGTGATTCACGATGCATCATCGACTAGGATTCTTGTAAACATCTATTGAGGCCATTACTACTAGAGCATTGGGCGCAAAGGACGCATTCTTTGATTAAGGATTTTTCTGACATATCCTTTGCACATATATACGGATGCTATAATAAGGAAGCCGACAGTATTTCAAAGCTATCACTCGGTGTTATGGACGTATTCCTACTTGTCAAGGAATTTAAGGGTGAAGTTTTGGTCAGTATGAGTCATTTGGAAATCTATTGAATGAATCCGATTTTATTTCGGATATATTTTATGAGATGCATTGGCTTTTTGGTACTAGTAAGTGATATGTTTGACTGACTTTTAAGATATAAGACTTTTGTGTTTTAATGAAAGTTTTGGACAATGAGAAGTCATCTCGCTTCTCTGGGGATGTAATGAAATGAAGACAACTTTCTCTATTAATAAAAAGTTGTTTTTGTTTTTTGGTTTGAAAAAAAAAATTGTTTGAAAAATAAAAATAAACTTGGAAACTATAATATATATAATTTGCCATTTTTTATTTACATCAATCCCTTATTATTACATTGGTTTTAAATTTGCCATTTTTTATTTACATTAAGCCCTTATTATTACATAGGTTTTAAATGATTTTTTTTTGGTTTCAACTTACCTTTTTATTATCAAGCTCTTAATGTAAATGCTAATGCAATAATTTTCCATCAATAATGTGAACGTTTTGTGTAGAATATAGTGTGGTTAAGGGTGGGTTAAGGTTACTTTTGTTTTAGGTGTTTCCTTCATTGAATGACGTTATATATGATAGGTTGGTACAATGTAATAGTTGTAATTTTCAATTTTCTAAGTCAGATTATGGTCAGGGTTGTTATGTAATGTTAATTAATTTGAAATTGTATTAAAATTTAAGTTATTTGTAGATTTTTTTTAAAAATTTAGATTTGGACCCACATATCTCTAACTCAATCATTATTTATGGTTATGTATGTAGTATGCCATATTTTATGCATTATTTCATAATCAATTTGAAATTTGACGTAGTTAAACAAAATAATTATTAATTTAAATAAGATGGTATGATTTGGAATTAATTTTTATAATTATAATCAAAATAATATTAAATAATGTTGCAGGTAGCAAAGTCTCTATTTTAGAAAAAAATTGAAATGAAAATAATAAGAACTCAGAAATACTAAACAACAACATACATGCCAATTTTCTCAATGTTAGTAGCAATTATAAGATAGTTCAACTTCATTTGAAGTGGTGTTTCTTCATCACTGACTTCAATAATCATTTCTATAGCACATTTCCCCATTCTATTGTCATTCCAGCTGCTATGACCAACATATCATTAATTCTATAGAGAGTAGCAATTAATATAAGATAGGCCAACCTTACTTGAAGTGGTGTTTCTTCATCATTGACTTCAATAAGTGTTTCCATAGCACATTTCCCCATTCTATTGTCATTCCAGTTGCTATGGCCAACATATCATTAATTCTATAGAGAGTTGGTACCAATTAATATAAGCTCATCTTCATGAGATTACATATATAACAAAGTAATATACGTTTTCTTTTTTTAATTCTCTTTTTGTTCTGCACTCCACATCTATAAAGAAATTTTAGCCTTTAAAGTTTGAAGTCTACAAGCAAGAATCAAGAGCAGCCTATCACCCAACTGAAGGAACATGCCAGGACAGAGTGAGGAAGAACTATTTTGTACATGCAAGATTACATAGAGCATGTCACATAACTATCAAATTTAAATAAATAAATCATACAAATGAGTAGTTATAATACTCCTAGCAATTCAAAAGGGTAGGTATGCTATTAAATTTCATGTCATATTGCAAGAGTTCATACTATGCTAAAAGGAGAGATCTATTTTCTCAACATTGATAATCAACCACTTGAATTATTGAACACAATTCACTTTATTAGATTTATATTCTCTCGTAACATGATCTCAGAACTAGATTTCTCCCACTTCCCTTGCACCATTTTCTTGAGTAATGGTAAAGGCACACTTCAGAGAAGAGAGAAAGTAGACTTCATGCAAATTAAAAATTCCTTTCCAATTTAAAATAATCGCCAATCAAGTAGATGCTTAGTAAAACAAGGCTTGTACATAGTGTGATGTTTGCAAAGGCAAGTTCTCATAGAAAAAAATTATACTTATGAATTGCATTTATTTTGATTCATAAAAATATCCAGTCCTTTGTCTCCAACAAGGATGTTGCATATCGACTAAGAGAAGTTATTCAAACAAATTTACAAGAAATGTATCAAGTAAATTTTTGAAAATAGCCATTCAATACTAGTGGTCTTTTTCACTCGGTCCTAATATATAGCATATAGAAAAAGTATAGGGTATTTATAATCCTTCAATCTTTCAGCAGGTGGGATGGATGTCATTCTTCAATAGGTTTTGTGGGTACAACAGCACAATTGCCATAGAGTTCGACCACCAATTTTATAGAAAAATACTGCTACAGTACGAGGATTAACTGTGGAGATCACTGAAGAATCAATTTATAAAGTAACATTTCATTATAAGAATCTTAGACGTCCCATACCCCTTGATTTATTTAGATCCTTGTAGCCTCTCTGCTCACTCTCTTCGTGAGCTCATTAACTAGGTGGAGTGCCTCTTCATGCGACTTGCATAACCCTAATGAAATCGGACTTTTATATATATATATATATATATATATATATATATATATATATATATATAGAGAGAGAGAGAGAGAGAGAGAGATAGTTGCATGGTGACTGTGGGATGAGGGGGAATTGAAAAGAATATATGTAACAACCATAACAACCTTGGCTCTTACCTCTGTAGCAACACCCATCTAGCCATGATTTCAAGACCTCTTGATGTGTTCAGATCCTTGGAGCTGAGCCTTGTCAAAACTCAACCTCCTTTGTACATTTTCGAATAAGAGAATATGGCGCTAAAGAGAGCAAGGATCTCAATCCTTTATTGGCTTTTAGCTTGTGGAAAAAGGGAAAAATTGTTTTATATTAGAAGAAGTATAAGAATTTCCCTTAGATGGAGGCAACTTATTAGTAGGGAATAATAAAAAAAAGAATGAAAAAAAAAAAACTTTCCTCCTTACATTGAGGGAATTTCCATGCATTCATGTTAGGAAACTTTTATTTTTAATTTTTTGGTCAATTTTTTAATTTTAATTTTGATGATATGGCAAAAATTAAATTTGAAAAAAAAATCATATATAAATAATAATAATAAATTTATTTGCACTTGAGACATGTTGGGATATTAAATATACTTCCATGACAATAATGAAAAAAAACAAAAAACAATAACCTTTGGACTAATAATCATATTTGATCAACCAAACATATTTATAATTGAATATATCTAACCAAACAACACATAATATTGATAATATCAATATTAAAATAAGATCCAAATGTGTAATTTTTTCTTAAATGAAATATTGATATTATTTTCAAAGATATAAATCAATAAAGTAAAGAAATCAAAACCACATGAAAAACAAGTTACACTAAGATACAAATATTTTTTTATTTTTAATATAAATAGATCAAGCACCCTCAAATACCTCCATGGCATCCAAATTATGTAATTTTCATAGCTAATATATGTGATTTTAATATTTTTTAAATATTTCCAATCGAAATATTAACAAAATTAAACGAAAAATATGCTCAAAAAATATTGAAAACTTAGAATATTTAGATTACACCAATAAAATTACATAAATTAAAATGATTTTCATAATCAAAATCAAAATCAAATAATTATATTTATTCAACTAAAAATATCAATAAATTAAATATCCAAAATGATCAAATCTCACCAAAAACACATAATAATATGATAATATGAATATTAAAATAAAATCCAAATATCTTTATTTTAAAAATAATATATTGATAATTACTTTAAAATATCCAACACAAAAAAAAAATCAAAAAATCAAAACCACATTTATTAAAACAATTTGCTAAATATAAAGGGAAAACTATTATTAAATTTTTATTATAAATTCTACATTTAATAAAACAATTTGTTAAATATAAAGGAAAAATTACTATTATAAATTCTATATTATATATAACTAAATAAAAAATATTCAAATAAATTTACATTAATTGAAATTATTTAATTTATATTCATATTCAAATAAAAATTAAATAATTATATTTATTCAATAAAAAATATCTATAAATTAAATATCAACATCATTAGATTTTATGAAACAGTAGATCATAATACGATAATATGAAGTAAAAAATAAAATTAATGATTATAAATAAAATATTTAAATAATCAACTTAATTAATATATGGGCTGGTGCAAGGTAATGATAGTCAATTATGACACGTTAGTTGTAATAACATACTGGAAAAACAGAAATATTATCATTAAAATGAATTATTAGAGGTACCTACAAATTTTTTTCGAATTAGGTGTAAAAAGATGAAACGTAGAAAAATGGATCACCTTCCGGAATATATAGCTTTTATTTATGGAAAAGTGGTATAACCACCACAAAATGTCATTATTTTAAGATTGGTATGTTAGTTTTTCTCTAAAACATAATGCACATGTTTGTGTTGGTCCACTGGTTTGTTATGTAAATTGTCAATTTATGAGGAAAAAAATATGTAGAGGCATAGGCAACGGAAAAATATTATGCGGGGCTATTTTTACAAAATTTTAAAAGTTAATTTTATATGTTTTTTAAATTACGAAAGTCCGTGAAGCCTTAAAATGACATGGTCGAGTGTTGGTCCACCATATCATGGTCTGAACATAATCAATAATTTTTTATTTTTTTTAGCTTGTAAGTATTCTTGTACTCTTGTGCGGGTTCTTTTCCGTTTTCCAAATAGGTAAGCCAATCAAAAGTTATAGGTCAAATACACGACCTATGTTTTTTACAAATTTGACATGAGTGCAGTTAAAAATGAATTAAAAATAGAAAAGAACAACAAATCTATTAAAAAATATATAGTTAGAATCTGCACACAGAGCTCAACAAGTGTGAAAAACATGAAGTTACAACATTTGATGCGTTCTTCCATAAATCAGACCGAGCCTCAAGGTTTGGCAATCTGAAGCTAATACCAAACCTGCAAGGGCACCAAAAACAATTTGAATACAGACACGTGTGCATGCAAATGTGCGTACGTTCAAAGGCACGCACACATTGCTATGCGCGCACATGCAGATGTGCGCACACATTAATTCTATCTCTATAAAATCTAATTTCCATTCCTAGACATAAAAGTTCCAAAATATTTTCATTCACTATTTTTGTTGAATAAGATGATATTGCCTCTAAGTTTGGGACCCCCCTGTCTATAACCCACCCACTTCTCTTCCTATCC
>BSBM01001030.1:2745000-2797500 GCA_027924585.1 Larix kaempferi | reverse complement strand
CTTCATCATCATCATCACTCTCTTCCTCATCATCATCTTCATCATCATCATCGTCATCACCATCATCTTCATCTTATTCATCATCACCATCATCATCATCATTATCGTCACCATCATCTTCATCGTATTCATCATCATCATCATCTCACACTAGTAATGATTCAACAAAATTAGAGAAGCTCCTTATATGCAAAATTAGTGAAGCTCCTTATGATGATGAAGATTGGTAGATTTTTATTTTTATATAACATTTAACCCCATAAATTGCCTACAATCCCTATAACCTTTAACTCTTAACCTACAATCCTTATAACACTAAGCCCAAAACACCTAGAAGCACTTATGCACTTAGGGATTATGGTTTAGAAGAGGGCCTAAAGGCCTTTATGGGGGAAGGGCTCTAGGAATAAACCGACACATATAGATTTATTGGGAAATAAATGAAGTGAACGTTACCCACCAAACTATGCAATGTTCAACATAGGCGCACACGCGCTAGCAACGCGCACGCGCTAGGAGCACGTGCACGACCCTACTGAGCATAAAATTCAGAAAATAACCTGCGCTCTTCTCCCACATTTTTTCTCTCATTCATCACATATTTTTCATTGTTTTCACGCACAGTCCGATAACCATTTGCATTTTGGATTGAATTCACACACCATTTGGTGATTCTTTGACAATTTGGATAGAATACACAACAGTTGGAGCTCTATTTGGCTCTTTGGATTGAATACACACCAGTTGGGCTCTATTTGGCTCCTTTGATTGAATTCTCATGCTTCTTGGACACATTTGAACTCTTCTTACATATAGTGAATACATCAAAAGATAATTTTACATTTGAAGCAAAGATCAATCATAATCCTTGAGGTATGGTGACAATTTTATCTTGTTAAATGTATTTTAGTCTTCATTAACTTTGTTTGAATTGTATCTATTTTAGTTTTTCCTCATGAATTGTATGATAGATGTATTTTAGTCTTCTTAATCTTCAACGTAGACAATAAAAACATCTTACCACAAAAAAACTACAACATGCACCAAGCAATGCTTTCAACCTTTCATGAAGATAATAAAAAAAACTTACTTGCATCACCACCAATAGCCTTTCATAATCACATAACTCCATCTGGTACACAAACATTTGTTGAATTCCTCATGATTTCACCACAACAACTCATGCAAACACATAAAGAATTGAAAACTCTTAATCTTTTGGGGCTATTTTCCTTCATCCAAAACATGAAAATGAAGTGAGTAGGAGATTTTCCTTTTGTAGGGAATGTGCTCCTACTAACATCCCATACCACCATCCAATACCATCAAATTGAGTTCCTAGAGGTGATGTTGTTTTTATATCTAGGGAATTCTCAATAGATTTTAAGATTATATGAAAACATTCTCACTAGATGTTTTTGTACATGATCAATTGCTACATCGAGTTTTAATAATCATGCACATCGAGTTTTGTTGTTCAGTCTTGCAGGGGTCATATTTTTGTTTTGTTAAAAAACGTATTGAATATGGGAAACAGACGTAACAATAAAAGAAAGTCTAGAAGGAAGGAACCACCCCCTAAAAAGGCCCATGAGATAAGAGAAAAGGCCAAGTTGTACATGGAAAACCTTAGACATCAAAATGTTAGTGCCTTAGATCCATCAACAAGCAATGATGAAGTGGTTGAATTCAATCAAATCTTGCTTGATGTCGAGTATGAAGGGAAGGATGTTGAACAAGTTGTTAATTGGAAACCTCCCCAAGAAGAGCACACACATGTCGAACACACTCCCTTGCAGGACCAAATTGTGAACGAAGGGCCACAACAAACCGGCGATGAGACTCGTACTTCCTTTCCGAATGACGAAGAACTCCCAGACATATTCATGTGGATGAAATTTCATTTTCAGGAATTGAAGGTAAGTTTCCCAAACGCACTATTGATTTCCATTGTAACAAGATAATCAAAGAATTTTTTGAATCCAAAACCGATGCAATAAAATGTCAATTGTTTCTGGCTTTGTTAAAATCACATTGTCTAGCTCATGTTAGGAGAATTTTGGGAATAAAGGTAGTTAGAAGTTTAGAGGCCAAGACTCATGTTGTTAGAAATCTACAGTCTGCATTTAATTTGATTGTAAAAACTTCTCATACAAAATATTTTAATGTGGCGTGTCGTGTATTGTCAGAATCAATTGTAGAAAAATACACAAGGAAATGTCTCCTGCTATCACACACATGTAAAATATTTAAAGTAGATAGAAAGACTCTTCAAAAGTATTCTTCTATTAGAGAAAAACTTGAGACCCTAGGCCAAAAATATTGATGGGCCTTTGTTGGTAGGTTACCTCGTTCAGACATGAAGCTTATTGGTGCTGTTAAAGAACTAGTACAAAATTTTTGGCATGATAACACTAGACCGTCATCGAATCAAAGAGATGTGTTAAAGTTGAGAAAATGTGTTAAGGGGTGTGAACCCCATGTCAAGCATTTCCTTGACATGACACAAAAAAAACTCTATGAGAGGTTCAAGAATGACCACACACAATTGAACTTGGTGTTACCGGACAATCCACTCGACCGGAGGCGAGCCGAATCTCCCTAGCTCAATGCGAGTCTAGAACAAATAGAATAGACTACAGACACATTTCCTAGATCTGCTTAAGGACCAAGTACTAGATGTCTTACCTCTTTGATTTCGCTATCCTTTCTCCCGAATGTTGCTCCATGTCCCACGGTTGTCAGATCCAAGCTGCAAGACCTGTTAAGACACAAGAAAGAGAAATGAGTAAAGATCATCTATACAATAAGAGATCTATGTAAACAGTTAAGTAGGTAAACAACACAACATCATTACACATTGAGAACGATATTGGTGGAAAGCATTTGTATTACTGCAAATAGAGGAGTACATGATAGAGATATAGAACTACAACCAATGACTTAACGTAGCAGCCCTTGTCCACACAAGCCAATTGCCAAGCCCTTCCAAGGAAGCATGAATTCTCCAAGAGGTGAGTGAAGGTGTCCTAAGAGAGATTTCACCAACATGTAGATACCATAGTCTTCCTCCCTTTGGTATGGGAGTGAGCCTCATATATATAGGACTAAGTGGATGAGTTTATGGATAGGATAGGATGAGAGATGGTAGGAGAGAGATAGGGGATCTTCCCAATGAGTTAGGGGTCGAGTACCAGCTCTCCAAGAGATCAGGGATAAGCCCCCAAATGGGAAAGCTTCGAGAAAGATCTCGAAATGGCTATTTTTTCCCATTAACAGACCTCGTCGCACTCTGCTATGGAGCAACCTACGACATCGCATGTTGCTAGTATTCAACCTGTGACGACCTCTCAAAAGGTTGTACAAACTGAGCACAAATCCTCCCAAATGAGCACTTGGTCCAGGTGACTTCAGGGATGTATACACTAAATCATAATGATGGGTAGATTTTAGGTGTAACAGAATGCCCCCCAAAGCATGAAGCTGTTAAGGATGTACAGGTGAAGTGCTTTGATAGAAATAATGGAAAAAGACTTGTCGGATGAAGGACGCTGCTGCAGTACAACTGACTCTGAACTGACAATCTCATATGTAGTACAACATGGTTGCTGACCAATACATTGCAGATCCATGGGAGTAATGACCTACTGAACACAATCATGGCTACTAGTCACAAGCGTAGATCCATGATGAGATGATAACATAGCCACGACCAATACAAAAGTGGACCTGCCATTGAGGCATGCAGGACCAAGGTACTTGACTGGTTTCTATATTCAATCCTTGGATGATGAGTTGAAGTCGACAAGGATGAATTCGTCGAAGGAGGGCCATAATGAATCCCCCATCAATCGACACGAAACACGACAAAAGATGTGTAGAGTGGATCGGATGGTACAATAACGTGTGAGACTGACTCAAAGTAACAATGGCATGACGACATGTGTACTGACTGAAAATGATGAGTGATGAACGTGTTCTTGAACATGGGCATGGCATGACTTGGCAGTATTGACATGAGAATGACGCAAACTTCTAATGCAACTGATAGTGGAAGCTTTCTCCGAATGACTCAAAGGAGTAACAGGACTCAGAAAGTAAGCGGGGACTCATAGACAAACAGATGACCCAAGTATCAGTATGCAAATTCAAATGAGTGCCATGTTCAAGAACAACTATATACTGCCACTAAGGTATGTAACACAAACACTTTCCTTTTTCCCCATCATGAACGATGAGTGCCTCATGTGTTTTTTAACGAGCTTGATGAGGGTAACCAGATGCTTGGTATAGCTCATCTCATAGATGAGTCCAATCCCAAATATTTTCTGAACCTCGGATAGGAGGGGTTCGTCCCATGACGGGCCCTTCAATGTGATAATTTAACGAGTCCATAAAAGGAAAACTCGATCATCTGATTTCATATTTAGAGAGTCTGAAAAGAACTAAAGAAGATTCCAACTATCCTTTTTCGTAAAGTTGGCCTCATCGCCCGAAAAATGGTAAAACAACGTGGGAGAGAACTCTTCCAGTCATGATTGGATGGAGTATTCCTTTTTCATAATTAGGGCCCCCTGGTCCAAAAAAGGGGTAAACTATCACCAGGAAGACGACCATTCAAATACTTTAACAAGCGTGAACGCGACAAGTTCGCTTGGCAATCTTTTCAATTTTAGGGAGTTTGAAAAGAGCTTAACTATGGGCTCCAGGGGGTGTCCTTTTCCGTGGAAGTTTAACGAGCCCAAAAAAGTGATAAATCATAACTCGGTACTTGTTCTCATGATTTGGTGAGTACGAGAACAAATGAAGAGTAAATTCATCCTCATGCACTAATTACGACTTAACCAAAAACAATAATGACAAAACGTTCAAAGGATGTTCATACCTGTAATTACCATTGGTAATGTGAGAAACGCTACAAAATACCACTTTACGACTCATGTACACTAGAGAAAGTGTCAAATAGCCCCAAATATAATGACAAATGGTCAAAACTATAGTAAATGGCCCAAAAGCATCAAAATATTTGAAAAGGAATCTTCCATTCCATTCTATAAATAGAAATATGGGCCAAAAATAGAAACATTGTTCAAATTCCCAATTTGGGTGGAGAAGTACCAATTAGGAGCCAAAACTTTCTTTACCGATTTCGGGAGCTACGATCCGCCATTTCACCAACCGTCCAGACCAGGTAGGCCTAAATATTAACCAACAACTTTGTAATGGTTTAGTTTTTCCATTCTTGTTCATTTTTTGAGTTTTTTGATGATTTGGGGAGGGGCCATTGCGCCCTCAGCTCATCGCAAATGGCCCTTTCGGGACTTGCGACGAGCCTGAGTCATCGCAAGCCTCCAAAATGGGACTTGTGACGATGTCGCCCTATGCCTGAAGGTGAGGTGCGACGACGGAAACCCACAAGTCAAACATCAAAAATCTTTCAAAACATGAGCTTATGCCAGTTGTGAAAGGACCTAACATGTTTTAAATGCCCCTTTTGGTAGGTTCTTAGCAAGCAGAGATGGTACTAGAGTGGCAAGAGAGAGAACACGAGATAGAGGATGAGCAAGTCGCAAATGATCCACAATGTGTGGCTGCTTTGAGAAACTGTGGGTTGCTCAAGTTCTTCCAGGTACAGGGGATGAGAGCCCAGATCCCGTTCTTGACACACATGCTACATGCTAAGTAGTCCATGTGCAACACTCCTCATCGCCCCCTCGATATGATCAAGTTTGTGGGGTAACTGAGGTGGCTGGGGAGAGTGGTTGGGCTCGCTCCTAGAAGTTGGTGTCCCTCTCAGTGGGTTCCTCCTAGCAACAAGTTGATCTTGGGAAGATCCACGTCCAACACCCTAGAACTCGGTTATGTCAAAATAGTTGACATGTAAACCGAGCAGAAACTCAGCCCACAGTTGCTGAAGGAAGTACTGTGGAACCTACCTATTATTGCAGGGAGGTTTATCGTAAACCATGAACCACCTATGCATCCAATTGTCCCTCCATTGTTGGAATTGACACCAATCCATGCAAACACGTGGATTTCTACTGTCAGGTGGTTGTTTTGTTCTTGGATCGGTGAACATATTGTATAATTGGGCCTTTGTAATATTCAATTCTTTTATTTCCTCCTTGGAAATTCCCATGGAATAATACTTTCGCATCCTAGCTCTATATTCAATCATGTCATTCAATTAGCGATATGCATGGATGAGGGAGTCAATTGAGGTGGAAAAGGAAAACCGAGATGGTTCCCCTTTGTTTCTTAGTTCTTGAATGTGCACTCTCATTTCATTTACATGATGGTTCAAGTCGTCTTGGTCAAAATTTTGTTGGGGGTTTTGATTTTCTTGGGCATTTGTTTTTTGTTGAGGGTTTTCATTGGTTCCAAGATTTGTGTGTTTCTTGTGTTCCACTGGACTCCATGCTAACATTTTGTTCATTCATTGTGTAGGTTTACACTCTGCATTGAAAAATTCTCTATTATTTTAATAATTTGGGAATTATTACAAATTTAATAAACAAACAAAAATGAATAAAATGACAAAAAACATGGAATTTACCTATACAATTGACTTGATGATGACTTGGTGGATGGATTGAGATAGTTATGGAGTGGAAATGGTGAATTTGGTGGTTTGTAATGCCGCACACATGAAGGGTGAGTCACGCTCGGCCGCAATGGAGAGAATTACAAAGACTCTGCCCTGTTTTTTTTAATCTTAATAGGTGCACGTGTGCGCATTTGAGCACGTACGCACCAGACTCACGCGCAAGCACAACAGCGCGCACGTGCCTCGGTTCGATACCGAACCTAGTGGCGCATGCACTGCCTTAAGTGCGTGCACATGTTCGTTTTTCCCCCGCTAGCACGGCGCCGTTGCAACACTTTCGGGGTGCAACTTTGTGCGTCCACCCATATACAAGTTAAATAAGTAAATATCTAAACCCTATCTCATATATATAACCAAAAATATCTATAAATTAAATATCAACATCATTAGATCTTATGAAACAGTGCATCATAATATGGTAATATCGAGTAAAACATAAAACTAAATAAAATCAATGCTTATAAATAAATTATTTAAATAGTCAAATAGTCAACTAAGGTAATATATACGAGTTAAATAAGTAGATATCTAAACCATGTAATATATATATATATATATATATATATATATTCAACCAAAAATATCTATAAATTAAATATCAAAATCCTTGTATCTTATGAAACAACACATCATAATATGATATATATTAAATAATCATATTTATTCAACCAAAAATATCTATAAATTAAATATCAAAATCCTTATATCTTATGAAACAACACATCATAATATGGTAATATCGAGTGAAAATTAAAACTAAATAAAATCAATGATTATAAATAAAATATTTAAATAGTCATTAAAGTAATATATACAAGTTAAATAAATAGATATCTAAACCATTTCTCTTTCTTTCTCTCTCTCTCACACATATAAGAGTTAACATAATTAAATAAATAACTAAAAATAAATTACATATTAAATGGTTCCCACATAAATATGATACCCACTTTCATTACAACGGGAGCACACAAGCAATAAAATTAAAAACGTGTGCGCATTCCTTTTTGCAGAGGTTCGACAATTTCCAAACCTTCATGCAGGATGGATCACATCATGTACAAGAACAACACGTATTATAAAATGCACACACATTATAGAAATGCATGCGTGTTTCTCTAATGCGCACATGTTCTAAAAAATACGTGTGCACTGACGCACACACGTTCTAAAAAATAATGTGCGTGCATTATTTTTTTTTAACATAAACGAGAAAAGGATTTTTATATATATAAAGGAAATATACATTGCTTGCAAGTTGTTAAAGGCTATACAAAATAAGAGCATGACATATAATTTTATCAGTTTCTACAACTTCCTGCTCATACATATTAACAAAAACATTGTATCTACCAGGTCTTACATTGCTTCCTCTAACACTATATTTCCTAACAAACTATCCACATAAGTATGGACAGAAGAACATGGCAATAAAACAAGGGGAGTGAAAGGATTCATTCCTCGGACTATTCGCTTTCCAAATCCGGTTGAACAGAGGATATTTCTTCCATCAAGGAGACTTCATCTTTCTCGGGCTGAGGATCGTTAATTCCCCTACCTATACCTTCCATCTTAGCCTGAATTTCGCCAAGAATTTATTTTAGCTAGATAAATAGAGACTCGTTCCTTTCATTTTTTGTCATTCTTTCCTCCTTAAACCTTATGTTCATATCAAATATGGATTTCCAAATCTCTATATGCTGAGAGGACTGAGTATTTTCCATCTCTTGGAGATGGTGACAAATTTCTTCAGCCTTGCTGGCCTAAACCTTGGAGCTTCCTTCAATATCATCAATGCAGGAGTCCATGTAAGTGATATTGACTACAATTCGTTTATATTCTTCCATAACAGTAGTTGTGACCTCATAGACACACCTCAACATTTTCTTGTATTCAGTCATAACATTTTTCAGGTCCCTTATCTCCCACAGCAACTTCTCCACATGCTCTCCTCAGTGGCCATGGGAAATAAACTTCCAGATACAATAGGCTTGCTTGCCAAATGGCCCTCGAAATGCTAGTTCTTGCTTTATCTCCCTTGAATGCTAACGATACTAAGTTGTTTCTTGACACTTCCGCTATAATCCAGACCAGGAGCAGGCAAAGGGTCTCCCATTCCAAGATACCAAAAGTATGTGTGGGATCAAGATAAAGAGGAAATAAAATTGGAGGTGTGAGATAAATGCCTCGGATAGAGGCAATAAGGGATATTAAATGACCATCTCATTTTCCAATTGAATGTCCAATGGCAATCCATACCACCTTGGAAGGAAAGTCTGAAGAGATCACTTGAGTGGGTGGCCAAGATGGCTAGGAAACCCTTAGAATGGGCCCAAGATCACCAAATATGGAGGGCCTTTGTTAACTTTGGAAGCAATAACTCCATTTAGTGGTGGAGTTGGAGTTATTAATCTTTAGTTCGCCTTGTTTAATCTTGGAGCCAATGTTTCCCATATGATTAGCTTCCTTGTTGAGGTGTTGCTTGACATGGAAGAATTGGACCTTTGAGATGTCCTTAACAAAGGCCAAGACTCTCTTGTGCACTTTCCCAATCCCTTTATCCTTGCCACACTGAAGAGTATGCAAATTTTGAATGACTATTTGAGAGTCTCCAAAATATGCAAACTTATTGATTTCATATTTGTCATTATTGTTATTCCTTGCATTAGCACATCCCACTATGCTTGATTATTTGTTCATTTTCCCAAGTCCCATGTGAAGGATTGTAACTTCTTCCTCCATGATAAAAAAATGACCCCTCCCACACCTGCCTCCCCTACGTGTGCGTTGACCTAGCCCGGTGAGGTCTCGCAATTACCTCAAACTAGCGGACCAAGGCTTAATTATTTTTAATATAAAAAAATGCCCGTGACTATTTTGGCCATAACTTTCTATCAAGGCATTGGTTTTTCGAGTTCTTTAGATCATTGGAAATGTCTTGAAGAGATATACATCATTAAACTATGTTAATTTTATGTTTCTAATTTATTATTTTCAAAATAATATATAAACTAAATGTTTGTGGGCCTCATTTTCCCCATTGTTCATCCATTGTTGTCTCCATCCATTGTGGCAACACAAGTGTGTCTTGGTCACGACCATAACCTCCCCATCGTGATTAAACATTGTCTCCAAGAGAGAGGGGTTAGAGAGAGAGAGAGAGGTGGGGAAACGGTAGTTAGTAGTAGGGG
Organism: Larix kaempferi; assembly: GCA_027924585.1. Classification (NCBI taxonomy): domain Eukaryota; kingdom Viridiplantae; phylum Streptophyta; class Pinopsida; order Pinales; family Pinaceae; genus Larix; species Larix kaempferi. Next base: position 2,787,702 of record BSBM01001030.1, on the reverse strand, counting down.
GAGGGGGATAAGGAGAGAAAGAGAGAGGGGGGGTTAGGAGTAGTAGAAGAGAGAGAGAGGGGGAGGATGGTTAGGGGTAGAGGAAGTAGTAGGGGGTTAGGTAGTGAGAGAGTGTGGGTTAGGGGTAGAGAGATATAGGGGGTGTTAGGGGTAGAGAGAGAGGGGGGTGTTAGGTTGTTGGGGGACAGAGAAAGGGGTGGGGGTTAGGGGTAGGTGGAGGAGTAGGGGGGAGAGAGAGTGTGAGAGAGGGGCTTAGTAAGGGTTAGAGAGAGAGAGAGAGAAGGGGGGTTAGTGGCAGCGAAGGAGCAGGTGTGTGTGTGAGGGGTGTTGGGGGGGAAAGAGAGATATAGATAAGGGGGTTAAGGGTTTGGGGAATATGGGGGAAGTTAGAGAGAAAGAGAGATGGGGGGTGATTATGGGTAGGGGGAGGAGGGAGCTTAGGGAAGATAAAGAGATAGAGATTGGGGGTTTTAGGGATTTGAGGAGAAGGAGGGAACTTAGAGAGAGAGAGAGAGAGAGAGAGGGTGGGAAGGGGGTGAGATAAGGAAGGATATAGATAGAAGGGGGGTTAGGGGGTAGCGAGAGTAGGGGAGAGAGAGGGGGGGTTAGGAGTATGGGGTGTAAGAGGGGGGTTAGAGAGAGAGAGAGAGTTAGTAGTGGGGGGGTTGGAGGTAGAGAGGGAGAGAGAGATGGGGGGGCCGGTTAGTGGTAGGGAGGAAGGGGATAAGGAGAGATAGAGAAAAGGGGGTTAGGGGGTAGGGCGAGTAGGAGAGAGAGGGGGTAGGGGTAGCAGGATGGGTAGTGGGGGTTTTGGAGGTGAGAGAGAGAGAGAGAGAGGGTGATTAGGGGTAGGTGAGGAGGGGGGTTGTGGGAGAGATATGGAGAGAGAGAGATTGGGGGTGTTATGGGTTTATGGAAGAGGAGGGTGATTAGAAATAAGGGGGGGTATAGGGAAAGAGAGAGAGAGAGGGGGGGGGTAGTGGGAGAGAGAGTGTGAGAGAGTTAGGTGTAGTGTAGGGAGAGAGAGGGGGCAGGAGGAGGTTAGTGATAGGGGGAAGAGGGGACATAGAAAGGTAGAGGAATGGGGTTTAGTGGTGGGGGGAGGAGGAGAGCGGTTAGAGAGAGGGGGGGGTTAGAGAGGTGGGGTGTTAGGGAAAAAGGTATAGAGAGAGAGAGAGAGAGAGAGAGAGAGAGAGAGAGATGTATGAAGGGAGAGAGAGGACATAGAATGAGGGGGATAAATATTGGGTCTTTGTTAATTTATTTATACATAAACAAATACCCAATATCTATCCATAAACTTCATGCTGTAAAAAATAACTACGTATCATCAAAATTGTTGCTTATATTGGGATCTTCTTTGTCAATAACACCCTATTCCCCCCCACGTCTAAGCTCTAGCCCTTGCCTCTATTGCGAATCTCAAATTTGATCCTCCAAGGACATTAGTAGACACTATACAATATTGATGAAACCTCCTAATCCAAGCATTAAAAAATGTAGAAAAAACATCCCCTGCCCAATAAGTAATTTTGCTTGAGTGAAGGGTACATTTTTACTAAGGTCATGACAAATGAGTTAAACAAACAACACCACCAACATCGATGTACATAGAGGGGTTGATGTGCCCTATTAAATTCCAATCCCATACACATATATGATATAATCCAATGGAAATGTTGCAATCCCGAAACCCTGAAAACTTTAAGTCTATTGAATTTTGAAAGGGATCTAAAATTCTACTTTTTGCATATGAAGTCTGATGAGGTTGGAGCCACTCTCAAACATCCTGAAACAATTATGGTAATATTAGAAATTTAAGTAAAAGGATATAAAATAAAATATAAGGAGAATGTCACTTTTACTTTAAGAATTTAATATTTCCATTTAATGTTACTGTTGATTATTGTGGTTTGCCTTCATTTAGTAATTAAAAGATAGGAACAAGAACACGTGCATGTTTATTAACACATTCATATTTATTAACGTCTGCATGTTATTAACGTCCACGCATTAGTAATGCGTGTGAGTTATATTTTGTATAAGAATGTGTGTGCATTATTAAGGCATACACATTTCTAATTTTAAAAAAGTTTGGATTGAATGACTTTTTCCACCTACATGGTGGATGAGTTGTCTGCTTTGGTTTTAGGTCAGATTCTCAAACATGTGGTTTGGACCTGCAACTAACAAAACACATCCATTTTTTTATTTCCCTATTTTTCAACTTCGAATCTACATATGCTAGAATGGCTTGTTGCTAATGAAATTGCACAAGCTTATAGAGATTTGTGGAGATTCCAAATACATATTTTTTTAGGAAGACAATATTACTTTATATTTTTTATTTATTTTTATTTGGTCATATGTCAAATTTCAGAAAAAACATAGGTTTCTTATTTTCTTTGTAATTGTTGATTGGTCCACCTATTTTGAAAACGAAAAAGAACCCGCATAAGTACAAATGAATACCTACACTAAAACAAAGTTCATTGATTGTGTTAAGACCCTTATAGCGGGGCCTAACGCTCCACCTTGTCATTTCGAGGCTTCACTGACTTTCATAATTTATATATATATATATATATATATATATATATATATATATATATATAACATTAAAAATTATGGAAAAATAGTGTCGCACAAGAACCTCCTGTCGACAACAACTCTGCAATTTCTTTTAAAAAAAGAACTAGGTATCGCACAAGAACATGGGGCCTAAGACGAACATATGCATTACCTTTTAGAGAAAAGATAACATACCAATATTAGGAGAACACCATTTTACTGAAGTTACAATAATTTTCCATAAATACAAGTTATATATTCTTGAAATATTCTATGTTTCATCTTTTTACACCATATTCTAAAAACTTGTGCAAATATCTCTAATATTTATTTTTTGTGATCATATTTATTTTTTTCCAAATTTCCATAACAAATAACTTGTCATAATATGCTAACATTACTTTACACCAACCCTAAAGAAATTACAAATATTAAATGAGAAAATAATCTTTTTTTTAATTCCAAAACATTTTTTAAAATACAAAATAACCAATAATCTAAAAATTCGATTTATTTATTATCAATGAAAAGTTGAATGACTCTTTTAATGAATATTGTTCACCTCATGTGAATCCAATATCCAATCCAAGATTTGTATGAAACAAAAATAAACAGATTCTCATCCTCGCAATCGCAATTAAAACAAAACGAGATATACATTAAGCTTGGGAAACACAAATACCATTACAAAATAGTCTACATTAAAATTTGCAACTCATAATGAAGAGATTATAAAACTGCAATAATAATGCTTGAAGGTATTATTGTCCAAGGGACATTCTTTGATACTTTTCTTAGTTTTTTTTATCAATTAGTATTATCAAAACCAAGTTGCCTAATAAAAAGTGTTTAGGTAAATAAATCATTTAAAAATTAAAGTGATGATGATGATGGTAGTTAATTCCATTATAGTTTTGAAAGGTTAGAATGTTAAGGAGACTTGTATTGTAGCAAAAATTAGGAAATTGCAATCAAATATAGATGTACACAAGGAAATCTAATGACATCCTTACAAATGAAAAATAAAAAATAACCAACCATAAAAAAAATAAAAATAAAATAAAAAAGATTGTTATAATAAAATAAATGAGTATGCATCAATCTTAGTTACGAGGATTGTTATAATAAAATAAATCAGCATAGATCCATCTTAATTATTTATTTATTATTCTAGTTTTAGATTTATATAATTCTTATAGAAAATCAATAATTTAGCATCTACCTAAAAAGTGTTTGATATGACATTAAGAATTAAAATCACTTATAAAACACTATATAATGTTATTTTTTATGATACAATTTATTCTTAACCATAATTACAGTAAATAATTTATTTTAAAAATAATAATTTTTTGAAAATATTAATCAATAGTATAATTTTGTAAGTACTTTATAAAACATTATTTTGTGAGTATTTTATAACTTAATTTTTATTATCATCCATAACAAATAAAAAATAAACAAATTCTTTTGAATTCTAATTTACATATTAGATAATGTTTATTGCACATAAAAAGTAACTAAAAAATCCATATTCACTCATGGAAAAAAAATAAAAAATTATGCTTGATAAATCAAGATTTAAGATCAATCTATAATGTTTATAGTTATATAATTATATCTAAATAAATTTAGAGTTATATATTATTTGATAAGTTTTATAATTAAATATGGGAATGCTAAACAATATTGTTGATATGATACTCGGTTTTACACAATAAGTTTTACAAAATGTATTCAAATATTCTTAATATTGCCAATTACATCGATAGGTGTTTATATTTTAGAATTTGAGGTGGAGTGGTAAGTATGTTTTTCCTAGATTACATGAGGATGAGAGAAGTAGTGAGCAGCCACTAAGGTATGAGGAATATAAAAAGGGGTATCTAATAAAAATAAGGAATATCCACTAACAATAAGATTTTTTAATTGAAAATATGTATTGAGAAAGACTCAACAAAATAATTTTGGTAAGTATTTTTCAAAATTGAATGAAATTAAGCATTTTTTTTATATCCCACTAAAACTTTATGACATAATCATATCATCAATCATATTATTTATAATTAATATAAGCTAAAAATTAATTATAAACCATAATCATAAAATACAGCCTTATTAATGCATGTACTCAACCATATAAACCATAAACAATAGATTCTAAATAATAAAAGTTATAAATAGTGGAACATTAAACGCCACAGCTTCATATCATCACAAATTAAATAGTAAAATTTCACAGATTACATAGTAAAAATTATAAATAGTGCAGCATTAAACGCCGCAGCTTCATATAATCACAGATCACACAGGCTTACTTCTTTACAATATTATTATCCCACGCTATCCACAGCACCCTTCACAATGTTCTGACACCCTCCACAGCACTCTCACAGTCTTCCTATCCTACCAGCAAACCTTTCTCCAACTCTTAACAGCAGTATATTACACTGAAATGCAAAGCATAAATAGTCATGAATAAAGTAAGAAACAGTAGAGAATAAGTTATAATGCAATATTGATCCATGTTATTACAATCAAGTTGATGTGACGTTGGATGGCTATGAATATTAATGTTGTTTGACTTGATGAACATGGCCCTTTCCATCTAATCCTTTTTTGAAAAACTTGGTGAGAGACTCCCCAAAAGAGGCCTGCTGGTACAGTGGAGGGTGATCGCCATCAATCAATTCTCTCCTCGGTGCGATCACCACATCACGAGGTGGAGCACAAAACGCGGCCCATGACATCCTGGAGCGGTCTTTCTGCACCACGCTCCTGTGCTCAACGCTGCTGTATTTCCCATTGCTCAATATCTGTTCAACACAGATTAATAACAATGCAGTGTGAAGATATAAAAAATTCCGGGAACAGACCCGCCCTCGTCTCACGTAAATTCCGCCAGAGAAAATAAAAATTATTTGTATAAATCGCCTGTGTAAGGGGTTTTTGAACTGTCCGATTCCATCTTCTCTGTGTTAAAAAGTTTCAAATTTTTGAAAGCTTATTTTGCATTTTGTCAAACTGGGTATTATTCGGTACATATATTCATTAAACCAACTGGGTATTATTTTGCATTTTGTCAATCTGGGTATTATTCGGTATATATTATTTGCTAAATCGTGTGGAATTTTGCATAATGAGTATATTGGTATTAACAGCAGATGGAGAAAATTCATAGATAGGAGTAATTACTTTGAATAATAACATACCTCGATTTGATCCGCGATATTGACAACCAGAGCGCCCGGAACGGATTGGACATCGATCCAGGCTCCATCTTTGCGAATTTGCAACCCTGGAATTTGATCATGGAAAAGAAGTGTAAGGGCGGGGGGATCAGAATGGGGAGCCACTCCCACCACCAGATCTGGTTGAGGGCACGGTGGATAGTAATTTATTCTTATATGCAATTCCTTTCTCTCCCCTCCCACGCTCTCGTTCAGAGAGTTTGGAGTCTCTAAGCCCAGATCACAGGACAATGCCTCCATCAACAGTTCGAATAACTTGGACAACTCTCCGCTGTATTCATCCATAGCTTCCCTGCAACCACAAAGTTCATCAGATCACAGGTTCGGCACGCCCCCTCCCCCACACAAATACATGAGTAAGAATACAGGAAATTTGGAGTAAGAAAGGATACGTGAAATCAGACAGCTGTAAAGGCCATTTGTTCATGTCTCTCCTAGCTAGAGGCGACATAACGTTATAGTAATAGTCTCCCCACTCCAGCTTAGCCTCTCCATCTGGCGAATAGCCGACTTTGTTGCCATAACCAATGGTGGTCACTGCATCGTTAGCATAGGCTTCCTTCTCTTCAATGGGAAGCTGGAAGAAGGCCTTGCTCGCTGCTTGGACACGAGCAATAAGAGAATCAGGGATTCCATGATTTATTATCTGGAAGAAACCCCAATTCGCTGCAGCGCTTGAAATTTGTGAAGCAATAGTGTCACGTAGATCCTTGGATAGCTGATCACGTGGGAGGATGCTGAAACCCTGTAAGTCAATAATGGGAACAAGGAGCCGAGGATCATCGGTCTCCTGCAGTAGTGCTTTCTCCACTTGTCTCACGTACTCCGGTGGAACCGTTTGGATTCCACTCTCTGCCAAGGTTTGGACTCGGGTAATTGCCCAGTTCCCCGTAGCCATCGCCTCTCAGTCTTGCCTGCACAATATACGAACCTGTGTGAAGGAAGAGTTAGTTTGTTTGTTCTCACGCAGGGGCCTCTACACCTGGTAGACTGGAGCAACTTCCAGCGTCGGGCTTGCTTTTCCTGGCTTGAATGACTGAAACTCACACGCCTGCTATCTTTCTTCGACCGCTCCTTTATGGCTTGAATGACTGAAACTCACACGCCTGCTATCTTTCTTCGACCGCTCCTTTACTTGTCGAACATGCACTGCTGCTCCCTCGAGACTTACTTTGTGACTTACTGCTATTCACGACCAGAACGATGAATCTTATGAGATAGCAAGGAATTCCAGACCCAGGCTAATGGGTGATACGGCTTAGACAAACCAGAAATACACAAATTCAAAACTGGGAATGGTACCCAGACTTTATATTAATTGCAGCAGAATAATTACAGAGCTTTCAGATTACAAATAGTTCTCAGACTTCTAATATTCCTCTGTCTTATGCACGCAGGCTCATTTATCTTTGGGTAAGGGCCGAAGCGCCGAACCTACTCGAAGGCTTATGGAAGCACTACGCAGACAGATCAGAACGACACCTATCTTGGACACATAGGCTAAGATATTCTGATGCGATGTTATACCAGTGCTGGCAACTCGCAGAGCATACAATCTTGCCTAGACACCTATCAGACCTTGCAAGCTTCAACTACTGAAACACTTGCAGACTCAAATTCTAGACTCTCTAAGAATGCGAATGCCAAATGAAGAGGGCAGGCTCATATTTATAACATGGAGGAGCCTTGGATCCTTTGGGAGAATCCATTGTAGGTCCCGTGAAATCGAATCAAATCGTCCTTAAAGATGGCCAGTTAGATTTGTGTCAGAGATGTGGGTCAAACCGCACCAAAAGTCAGGAAAGTGTCCTGAGTCTCCATGTGACAAATCATGATCGTGGCTCTTTACAAAGTGGAGATCACGGAAACTACTTATTATCGAGACGACAATACATAGTGGAGATTTTTGTTAAGGAATCCCACGGAAAACCTTTTATGACAGAAGTGACATTACACAGTGGAGATTTTGAAAGAGGAATCCCACGAAAAACCTTTCATGATGAGGACACTAGCAATTGTCATCAATCAAAAAACTGTAGGCAGTATGAGTCTGGGGCCATTCTATCATATCGTCGTATGGATGGCCATACCGACGCTGATAAGTGGGGTCCCACATTTTTGTATAGATGCTCCGGATGATGATGCGTTGCCCATTTCTGTTTTGTACTTGAATTTTGGTCTTCACAAGCCACTGGAATTTATTTGAAATAAAAGTATGTAGTAAATGAGTATTATCACACACATCACTTATATACATGTCTTCCACCTTGGAGCACGGGATACAGTACTCGCTATGTTCGTGCTGAATTATTGCAGGGTCCACTCCGCTTTTGCTGAGGCCGAAATCATTCCACCAACAATGAATCCAGTCAGGAATTTCATGGATCCGAAATCATAAATTCTCATAAAATAGGATGTTTATGATTTGTATAAAAAAATATTTTAAAATAAATTTTACTAATTACAATTGTTTTTAATTTTAGTGCAATTTGTCATGTGCATTTTAGGAGTCCCTCTTTGTTGGATTTTGGGATATTACTGAACGACAATTGACGGCAATATAGCTGGTATTTTTTTATAAATTTCCCCAATGACTTAAGATAAATAAATAAATTCCCCCTTCATCTTTAAATTAAAAATTCCCCCCTCATCTTTGAATGAAATGTACTTTTAAAATTTACCTTTCAAATTTAAATAAATTTGTGTTAATTTGAATCAAATGAGTTAAGTTTTATTTTTCGTTCATTAAAAAGAATAATTTTTAATTTTATATCATAAATTGTCTTTAATTTGAATGACATTTGAACTAATTAATTTTTTTTAGATTAAAAATATAACTGTATTATATAGTATTTATATTTATAGTATTCTTTTTAGATTTGAATGACATTTTATAGTATTATATTAAATATAATATTTATAATAAATAATTATATTAATTTATCTTATAAATACAAAATTATCTTTATCAATATTTTTTCCTTTTTTGAATTGGAATGCATAATATATATAAATTTATAATTAATTTGATATTGAAATATTAATTAAAATGAAATTAATATATAATTTGAAATTAAAAATATGAAATACACATTTTTTAAAAAAGATATTAAATGCAAAAATATAATAAATATAATATTTATTTGTATTATAAATTTGAAAAAATATGAAAATGGAAATAATAATATTTTTATGAGTACTTTACTTGATAATGATAATAATATTATTTTATTAAGAGTACTTTACTTGAAATTGACAATAATATTATTTTATTATGAGTACTTTACTTGAAATTGACAATAATATTATTTTATGGAAAGTGTGAAAGGACCTTCATCATGAGTATTTGACTTTATGGCTTCAAAGCACTACCATGGTTAACCATGGGTTTTCATCCACCATTGAAAATGTGACAAATAAGCAAGCATTTCCACCTCAACCAAGGGGGATGATGTCATCCTTTGAAATGTGATTGGTTGAAGTTTTAAGTACATTTTCTTTGTTTGGAGGCCCATTTCTTACCTCAAAATTTCTCTAATGGATGGCGTCTCATCTGTAAATAATTGTACATTGAAATAATAGTTTAAGTCAAACACAAATACTTTAAAATTACTTTACAAATTATTAAGTGATGATTGAGAACACATTAAAAAAAGTGCTAACTTGCTCCATATAACGTCCCTCGATCGGTTAAGGGAAAGGGTGCCAGCAATGGTGACAAAGATGTGGCATTGTCCCCATCGAACTAGAAGGCCCAACATGGATACCACTAGTCACGGGTCTATCCTGACTTTGTCGTGAAGGCCCTGCACCTGCGTTTCTATCAGGGTGAACCTGTCTCTCCATTGTAGTAGCTGCTACAAAGGAAGTATGTCTAAGCAGTCCACGTGCAACACTCCTCATCGCCCCCTCGATCTGATCAAGTTTGTGGGGTAACTAAGGTGGCTGGGGAGAGCGGTTGGGCTCGCTCCTAGAAGTTGGGGTCCCTCTTAGTGGGTTCCTCCTAGCAGCAAGTCGATCTTGGGAAGAGCCACGTCCAACACCCTGGAACTCGGTTATAACAAAATAGTTGACATGTAAACTGAGCAGAAACTCAGCCCACAGTTGTTGAAGGAAGTACTGTGGAACCTACCTATTATTGCAGGGAGGTTTATCGTAAACCATGAACCACCTATGCATCCAATTGTCCCTCCATTGTTCGAATTGACACCAATCCATGCAAACACGTGGATTTCTACTGTCAGGTGGTTTTTTGTTCTTGAATCGGTGAACATATTGTATAATTGGGCCTTTGTAATATTCAATTCTTTTATTTCCTCCTTGGAAATTCCCGTGGAATAATACTTTCGCATCTTAGCTCTATATTTAGTCATGTCATTCAATTGGCGATGTGCATGGATGAGGGAGTCAATTGAGCTCTCAATTGAGGTGGAAAAGGAAAATCGAGATGGTTCCCCTCTGTTTCTTAGTTCTTGAATGTGCACTCTTATTTCATTTACATAATGGTTCAAGTCGTCTTGGTCAAAATTTTGTTGGGGGTTTTGATTTTCTTGGGCATTTGTTTTTTGTTGAGGGTTTTCATTGGTTCCAAGATTTGTGTTTTCTTGTGTTCCACCGGACTCCATGCTAACATTTTGTTCATTCATTGTGTAGGTTTACACTCTGCAATTGAAAAATTCTCTATTATTTTAATAATTTGGGAATTATTACAAATTTAATAAGCAAACAAAAATGAATAAAATGACAAAAAACATGGAATTTACCTATCCAATTGACTTGATGATGACTTGGTGGATGGATTGAGATAGTTATGGAGTGGAAATGGTGAATTTGGTGGTTTGTAACGCCGCACACGTGAAGGGTGAGTCACGCTCGGCCGCAATGGAGAGAATTACAAAGACTCTGCCCTATTTTTTTTAATCTTAACAGGTGCACGTACGCGCCAAACTCACGCGTAAGCACAACAGCGCGCACATGCCTCTGTTTGATATTGAACCTAGTGGCGCATGCGCGCTTCCTTAAGTGTGTGCGCATGTTCGTTTTCCCCCCACTAGCACGGCCCCGTTGCAACACTTTTGGGGTGCAACTTTGTGCGTCTACCCATATACAAGTTAAATAAGTAAATATCTAAACCCTATCTCATATATATAACCAAAAATATCTATAAATTAAATATCAACATCATTAGATCTTATGAAACAATGCATCATAATATGGTAATATCGAGTAAAACATAAAACTAAATAAAATCAATGCTTATAAATAAATTATTTAAATAGTCAACTAAGGTAATATATACGAGTTAAATAAGTTGATATCTAAACCATGTAATATATATATATATATATATTCAACCAAAAATATCTATAAATTAAATATCAAAATCCTTATATCTTATGAAACAACACATCATAATATGATATATATTAAATAATCATATTTATTCAACCAAAAATATCTATAAATTAAATATCAAAATCCTTATATCTTATGAAACAACACATCATAATATGATAATATCGAGTAAAAATTAAAACTAAATAAAATCAATGATTATAAATAAAATATTTAAATAGTCATTAAAGTAATATATACAAGTTAAATAAATAGATATCTAAACCATTTCTCTTTCTTTCTCTCTCTCACACACATATAAGAGTTCAACATAATTAAATAAATAACTAAAAATAAATTACATATTAAATGGTTCCCACATAAATATGATACCCACTTTCATTACAATGGGAGCATACAAGCAATAAAATTAAAAACGTGTGTGCATTCCTTTTTGTAGAGGTTCGACAATTTCCAAACCTTCACGTAGGATGGATCACATCATGTACAAGAACAACACGTATTATAAAATGCACACACATTATAGAAATGCATGCGTGTTTCTCTAATGCGCACATGTTCTAAAAAATACGTGTGCACTGACACACACACATTCTAAAAAATAATGCGCGTGCATTATTATTTTTTAACATAAACGAGAAAAGGATTTTTATATATATAAAGGAAATATACATTGCTTGCAAGTTGTTAAAGGCTATACAAAATAAGAGCATGACATATAATTTTATCAGTTTCTACAACTTCCCACTCATACATATTAACAAAAACATTGTATCTACCAAGTCTTACATTGCTTCCTCTAACACTATATTTCCTAACAAACTGTCCACATAAGTATTAACAGAAGAACATGGCAATAAAACAAGGGGAGTGAAAGGCTTCATTCCTCGGACTATTCGCTTGCCAAATCCGGTTGAACAGAGGATATTTCTTCCATCAAGGAGACTTCATCTTTCTCGGGCTGAGGATCGCTAATTCCCCTACCTATACCTTCCAACTTAGCCTGAATTTCGCCAAGAATTTATTTTAGCTGGATAAATGGAGACTCGTTCCTTTCATTTTTTGTCATGCTTTCCTCCTTAAACCTTATGTTCATATCAAATATGGATTTCCAAATCTCTATATGCTGAGAGGACTGAGTATTTTCCATCTCTTGGAGATGGTGACAAATTTCTTCAGCCTTGCTGGCCTAAACCTTGGAGCTTCCTTCAATATCATCAATGTGGGAGTCCATGTAGGTGATATCGACTACAATTCTTCTATATTCTTCCATAACAGTAGTTGTGACCTCATAAACACACCTCAACATTTTCTTGTATTCAGTCATAACATTTTTCAGGTCCCTTATCTCCCACAACAACTTCTCCACAATGCTCTCCTCAGTGGCCATGGGAAATAAACTTCCAGATACAATAGGCTTGCTTGCCAAATGGCCCTCGAAATGCTAGTTCTTGCTTTATCTGCCTTGAATGCTAACGATACTAAGTTGTTTCTTGACACTTCCGCTATAATCCAGACCAGGAGAATGCAAAGGGTCTCCCGTTCCAATATACCAAAAGTATGTGTGGGATCGAGATAAAGAGGAAATAAAATTGGAGGTGTGAGATAAATGCCTCGGATAGAGGCAATAAGGGATATTAAATGACCATCTCATTTTCCAATTGAATGTCCAATGGCAATCCATACCACCTTGGAAGGAAAGTATGAAGAGATCACTTGAGTGGGTGGCCAAGATGGCTAGGAAACCCTTAGAATGGGCCCGAGTTCACCAAATATGGAGGGCCTTTGTTAACTTTGGAAGCAATAACTCCATTTAGTGGTGGATTTGGAGTTATTAATCTTTAGTTCGCCTTGTTTAATCTTGGAGCCAATGTTTCCCATATGATTAGCTTCCTTGTTGAGGTGTTGCTTGACATGGAAGAATTGGACCTTTGAGATGTCCTTAACAAAGGCCAAGACTCTCTTGTGCACTTTCCCAATCCTTTTATCCTTGCCACACTGGAGAGTATGCAAATTTTGAATGACTATTTGAGAGTCTCCAAAATATGCAAACTTATTGATTTCATATTTGTCATTGTTGTTATTCCTTGCATTAGCACATCCCACTATGCTTGATTATTTGTTCATTTTCCCAAGTCCCATGTGAAGGATTGTAACTTCTTCCTCCGTGATAAAAAAATGACCCCTCCCGCACCTGCCTCCCCTACGTGTGCGTTGACCTAGCCCGGTGAGGTATCGCAATTACCTCAAACTAGCAGACCAAGGCTTAATTATTTTTAATATAAAAAAATGCCCGTGACTATTTTGGCCATAACTTTCTATCAAGGCATCGGTTTTTCGAGTTCTTTAGCTCATTGGAAATGTCTTGAAGAGATATACATCATTAAGCTATGTTAATTTTATGTTTCTAATTTATTATTTTCAAAATAATATATAAACTAAATGTTTGTGGGCCTCATTTTCCCCATTGTTCATCCATTGTTGTCTCCATCCATTGTGGCAACACAAGTGTGTCTTGGTCACGACCACAACCTCCCCATCGTGATCAAACATTGTCTCCAAGAGAGAGGGGTTAGAGAGAGAGAGAGAGGTGGGGAAACGATAGTTAGTAGTAGGGGGAGGGGGATAAGGAGAGAAAGAGAGAGGGAGGGTTAGGAGTAGTAGAAGAGAGAGAGAGGGGGAGGATGGTTAGGGGTAGAGGAAGTAGTAGGGGGTTAGGTAGTGAGAGAGTGTGGGTTAGGGGTAGAGAGATATAGGGGGTGTTAGGGGTAGAGAGAGAGGGGGGGTGTTAGGTTGTTGGGGGACAGAGAAAGGGGTGGGGGTTAGGGGTAGGTGGAGGAGTAGAGGAGAGAGAGAGTGTGAGAGAGGGGCTTAGTAAGGGTTATAGAGAGAGAGAAGGGGGGTTAGTGGAAAGCGAAGGAGCAGGTGTGTGTGTGTGTGTGTGTGTGTGTGTGTGTGTGTGTGAGAGAGAGAGAGAGAGAGAGAGAGAGAGAGAGAGAGAGAACATGGGGGGGTTATTAGGGGTAATGGGGATGAGGGGTGTTGGGGGAGAGAGAGAGATATAGATAAGGGGGTTAAGGGTTTGGGGAGTATGGGGGAAGTTAGAGAGAAAGAGAGACGGGGGGTGATTCTGGGTAGGGGGAGGAGGAAGCTTAGGGAAGATAAAGAGATAGAGATTGGGGTTTTAGGGATTTGAGGAGGAGGAGGGAACTTAGAGAGAGAGAGAGAGAGAGAGAGAGAGAGGGTGGGAAGGGGGTGAGATAAGGAAGGATATAGATAGAAGGGGGGTTAGGGGTAGCGAGAGTAGGGGAGAGGGGGGGGGTTAGGAGTATGGGGTGTAAGAGGGGGGTTAGAGAGAGAGAGAGAGAGAGAGAGAGAGAGAGAGAGAGAGAGAGTGAGAGTTAGTAGTGGGGGGGTTGGAGGTAGAGAGGGAGAGAGAAATGGGGGGGTTGGTTAGTGGTAGGGAGGAGGGGGATAAAGAGAGATAGATAAAGGGGGGTTAGGGGGTAGGGGGAGTAGGAGAGAGAGGGGGGTAGGGGTAGCAGGATGGGTAGTGGGGGTTTTGGAGGTGAGAGAGAGAGAGAGAGGGTGATTAGGGGTAGGTTAGGAGGGGGGTTGTGGGAGAGAGATGGAGAGAGAGAGAGATTCGGGGTGTTATGGGTTTATGGAAGAGGAGGGTGATTAGAAATAAGGGGGGTATAGGGGAAGAGAGAGAGGGAGGGGGGGTAGTGGGAGAGAGAGTGTGAGTGAGTTAGGTGTAGTGTAGGGAGAGAGAGGGGGAAGGAGGAGGTTAGGGGTAGGGGGAAGAGGGGACATAGAAAGGTAGAGGAATGGGGTTTAGTGGTGGGGGGAGGAGGAGAGCGGTTAGAGAGAGGGGGGGGTTAGAGAGGTGGGGTGTTAGGGACAAAGGTATAGAAAGGGGGGATAATAGAGAGAGAGACAGAGATAGAGAGACAGAGAGATGTATGAAGGGAGAGAGAGGAGATAGAATGAGGGGGATAAATATTGGGTCTTTGTTAATTTATTTATACATAAACAAATACCCAATATCTATCCATAAACTTCATGCTGTAAAAAATAACTTCGTATCATCAAAATTGTTGCCTATATTGGGATCTTCTTTGTCAATAACACCCTGTTCCCCCCCACGTCTAAGCTCTAGCCCTTGCCTCTACTGCGAATCTCAAATTTGATCCTCCAAGGACATTAGTAGAAACTGTACAATATTGATGAAACCTCCTAATCCAAGCATTAAAAAAAGTAGAAAAAACATCCCCTTCCTAATAAGTAATTTTGCTTGAGTGAAGGGTACATTTTTACTAAGGTCATGACAAAGGAGTTAAACAAACAACACCACCAACATCGATGTACATAGAGGGGTTGATGTTCCCTATTAAATTCCAATCCCATACACATATATGATATAATCCAATGGAAATGTTGCAATCCCGAAACCCTGAAAACTTTAAGTCTATTGAATTTTGAAAGGGATCTAAAATTCTACTTATTGCATATGAAGTCCGATGAGGTTGGAGCCACTCTCAAACATCCTGAAACAATTATGGTAATATTAGAAATTTAAGTAAAAGGATATAAAATAAAATATAAGGAGAATGTCACTTTTACTTTTTATTTAATATTTCCATTTAATGTTACTGTTGATTATTGTGGTTTACCTTCATTTAGAAATTAAAAGATAGGAACCATAACACGTGCATGTTTATTAACAGATTCATATTCATTAACGTCTGCATGTTATTAACGTCCATGCATTAGTAACGCGTGTGAGTTATATTTTGTATAAGAATGTGTGTGCATTATTAAGGCATACACGTTTATAATTTATAAAAAGTTTAGAGTGAATGACTTTTTCCACCTACATGGTGGATGAGTTGTCCGCTTTGGTTTTAGGTCAGATTCTCAAAAGACCTGCAACTAACAAAACACATCCATTTTTTTATTTCCCTATTTTTCAACTTCGAATCTACATATGCTAGAATGGCTTGTTGCTAATGAAATTGCACAAGCTTATAGAGATTTGTGGAGATTCCAAATACATATTTTTTTAGGAAGACAATATTACTTTATATTTTTTATTTATTTTTATTTGGTCATATGTCAAATTTCAGAAAAAACATAGGTTTCTTATTTTCTTTGTAATTGTTGATTGGTCCACCTATTTTGAAAACGAAAAAGAACCCGCATAAGTAGAAATGAATACCTACACTAGAAAAAAGTTCATTGATTGTGTTAAGACCCTTATAGCGGGGCCTAACGCTCCACCTTGTCATTTCAAGGCTTCACTGACTTTCGTAATTTAAATATATATATATATATATATAACATTAAAAATTATGGAAAAATAGTGTCACACAAGAACCTCCTGTCAACGACAACTCTGCAATTTCTTTTCAAAAAAGAACTAGGTATCGCACAAGAACATGGGGCCTAACACGAACATATGCATTACCTTTTAGAGAAAAGATAACATACCAATATTAGGAGAACACCATTTCACTGAAGTTACAATAATTTTCCATAAATAAAAGTTATATATTCTTGAAATATTCTATGTTTCATCTTTTTACACCAAATTCTAAAAAGTTGTGCAAATATCTTTAATATTTATTTTTTGTGATCATATTTATATTTTTCCAAATTTCCATGGCAAATAACTCGTCATAATGTGCTAACATTACTTTACACCAATCCTAAAAAAATTACAAATATTAAATGAGAAAATAATCTTTTTTTTTTTTTGTTTAATTCCAAAACATTTTTTAAAATACAAAATAACCAATAATCTAAAAATTTGATTTATTTATTATCAATGAAAAGTTGAATGACTCTTTTAATGAATATTGTTCACCTCATGTGAATCCAATATCCAATCCAAGATTTGTATAAGACAAAAATAAACAGATTCTCATCCTCGCAATCGCAATTAAAACAAAACGAGATATACATTAAGCTTGGGAAACACAAATACCATTACAAAATAGTCTATATTAAAATTTGCAACTCATAATGAAGAGATTATAAAACTACAATAATAATGCTGGAAGGTATTATTGTCCAAGGGATATTCTTTGATACTTTTCTTAGTTTAATTAGTATTATCAAAACCAAGTATAAAAAAGTGTTTAAGTAAGTAAATTATTTAAAAATTAAAGTGATGATGATGATGAATTAAAGTGATGATGATGATGATGGTAGTTAACTCCACTATAGTTTTGAAAGGTTAGAATGTTAAGGAGACTTGTATTGTAACAAAAATTAGGAAATTACAATCAAATATGGATGTACACAAGGAAATCTAATGACATCCTTACAAATGAAAAATAAAAAATAACCAACCATAAAAAAATAAAATAAAAAATAAAAATTGTTATAATAAAATAAATGAGTATGCATCAATCTTAGTTACAAGGATTGGTATAATAAAATAAATCAGCATAGATCCATTTTAATTATTTATCTATTATTCTAGTTTTAGATTTATATAATTCTCATAGAAAATCAATAATTTAGCATCTAACTAAAAAGTGTTTAATATGACGTTAAGAATTAAAATCACTTATAAAACACTATATAATGTTATTTTTTATGATACAATTTATTCTTAACCATAATTACATAATTACAGTAAATAATTTATTTTTAAAAAAATATTTTTTTGAAAATATTAATTAATAGTATAATTTTGTAAGTACTTTATAAAACATCATTTTGTGAGTATTTCATAACTTAATTTTTATTATCATCCATAACAAATAAAAAATAAACAAATTCAAAGTATGTTTTGAATTCCAACTTACATATTAGATAATGTTTATTGCACATAAAAAGTAACTAAAAAATCCATATCCACTCATGAAAAAAAAAAAAATTATGCTAGATAAATCAAGATTTAAGATCAATCTATAATGTTTATAGTTATATAATTATATCTAAATAAATTTAGAGTTATATATTATTTGATAAGTTTTATAATTAAATATGGGAATGCTAAACAATATTGTTGATATGATACTCGGTTTTACACAATAAGTTTTACAAAATGTACTCAAATATTCTTAATATTGCCAATTACATTGATAGGTGTTTATATTTTAGAATTTGAGGTGGAGTGGTAAGTATGTTTTTCCTAGATTACATGAGGATGAGAGAAGTAGTGAGCAGCCACTAAGGTATAAGGAATATAAAAAGGGGGTATCTAGTAAAAATAAGGAATATCCACTAATAATAAGATTTTTTAATTGAAAATATGTATTGAGAAAGACTCAACAAAATAATTTTGGTAAGTATTTTTCAAAATTTAATGAAATTAAGCATATTTTTTTATATCCCACTAAAACTTTATGACATAATCATATCATCAACCATATTATTTACAATTAATATAAGCTAAAGATTAATTATAAACCATAATCATAAAATACAGCCTTATAAAATACAGCCTTATTAATGCATGTACTCAACCATATAAACCATAAACAATAGATTCTAAATAATAAAAGTTATAAATAGTGGAACATTAAACGCCACAGCTTCATATCATCACAGATCACACAGGCTTACTTCTTTACAATATTATTATCCCATGGTATCCACAGCACCCTTCACAATATTCTGACACCCTCCACAGCACTCTCATAGTCTTCCTATCCTACCAGCAAACCTTTCTCCAACTCTTAACAGCAGTATATTACACTGAAATGCAAAGCATAAATAGTCAACTTGTTTGTAATTATTGCATTATAACTTATCCTACTGTGACGTTGGATGGCGATGAATATTAATGTTGTTTGGCCTGATGAACATGGCCCTTTCCATCTAATCCTTTTTTGAAAAACTTGGTGAGATACTCCCCAAAAAGAGGTCTGCTGGTACAGTGGAGGGTGATCGCCATCAATCAACTCTCTCCTCGGTGCGATCACCACATCACGAGGTGGAGCACAAAACGCGGCCCATGACATCCTGGAGCGGTCTTTCTGCACCACGCTCCTGTGCTCAACGCTGCTGTATTTCCCATTGCTCAATATCTGTTCAACACAGATTAATAACAATGCAGTGTGAAGATATAAAAAATTCCGGGAACAGACCCGCCCTCGTCTCACGTAAATTCCGCCAGAGAAAATAAAAATTATTTGTATAAATCGCCTGTCCGACTCCATCTTCTCTGTGTTAAAAAGTTTCAAATTTTTGAAAGCTTATTTTGCATTTTGTCAAACTGGGTATTATTCGGTACATATATTCATTAAACCAACTGGGTATTATTTTGCATTTTGTCAATCTGGGTATTATTCGGTATATATTATTTGCTAAATCGTGTGGAATTTTGCATAATGAGTATATTGGTATTAACAGCCGATGGAAAAAATTCATAGATAGGAGTAATTACTTTGAATAATAACATACCTCGATTTGATCCGCGATATTGACAAACAGAGCGCCCGGAACGGATTGGACATCGATCCAGGCTCCATCTTTGCGAATTTGCAACCCTGGAATTTGATCATGGAAAAGAATTGTAAGGGCGGGGGGATCAGAATGGGGAGCCACTCCCACCACCAGATCTGGTTGAGGGCACGGTGGATAGTAATTTATTCTTATATGCAATTCCTTTCTCTCCCCTCCCACGCTCTCGTTCAGAGAGTTTGGAGTCTCTAAGCCCAGATCACAGGACAATGCCTCCATCAACAGTTCGAATAACTTGGACAACTCTCCGCTGTATTCATCCATAGCTTCCCTGCAACCACAAAGTTCATCAGATCACAGGTTCGGCACGCCCCCTCCCCCACACAAATATATGAGTAAGCATACAGGAAATTTGGAGTAAAAAAGGCCGATACGTGAAATCAGAGAGCTGTAAAGGCCATTTGGTCATGTCTCTCCTAGCTAGAGGCGACAAAACGTTATAGTAATAGTCTCCCCACTCCAGCTTAGCCTCTCCATCTGGCGAATAGCCGACTTTGTTGCCATAACCAATGGTGGTCACTGCATCGTTAGCATAGGCTTCCTTCTCTTCAATGGGAAGCTGGAAGAAGGCCTTGCTCGCTGCTTGGACACGAGCAATGAGAGAATCAGGGATTCCATGATTTATTATCTGGAAGAAACCCCAATTCGCTGCAGCGCTTGAAATTTGTGAAGCAATAGTGTCACGTAGATCCTTGGATAGCTGATCACGTGGGAGGACGCTGAAACCCTGTAAGTCAATAACGGGAACAAGGAGCCGAGGATCATCGGTCTCCTGCAGTAGTGCCTTCTCCACTTGTCTCACGTACTCCGGTGGAACCGTTTGGATTCCACTCTCTGCCAAGGTTTGGACTCGGGTAATTGCCCAGTTCCCCGTAGCCATCGCCTCTCAGTCTTGCCTGCACAATATAAGAACCTGTGTGAAGGAAGAGTTAGTTTGTTTATTCTGGAACTAGTACGCGATTAAAGGGGAAGATAACCTAATGCACATATAATGTTTCATGGTTTATTCAGTCTTACTCGATTTTGGATTATTCTAGGGTAGGTGAGAAATTCCCAACCCCTATTTATTATATTATTATGCTGGAAAAGAATCATGGCCAATCAATGTGCAACCAATTCAATAAAACTTCTACATAATTTTAAAATAATTATTAGTAATTTTATATAATAATAATAATTTAATTTTAAGTTTTTTTAAGTTATCTTAAAGTTCTTTTTCAATAAAGAATTAAGAATGCCAATACTTGATCTGGAATCAATGTCTATGTATGGTCAATACATCCATTTAAATAATATATGGTCAAAGTTGGCTCCTAAGGCCAAATTTGAACCTCCCAACCACCCATCTACATTTAATTGAAAAAGTTGTAATTAATTCTTTGGACAAGATAACTTATATAAAGTTAATTATTCTTTTCTAAGTTTGTGTAAGCAAAAGTGGTGTTATTGAACTCCAAGTGGGGATTACCGGTTAAATGTGTTTGTTTGTTGTTCTACTGTGACACATTAGTAAGATAGGTGTTGCAATATGGTACATTGAACATTATTGGTTCTTTGACCTATGGAGGGTAGAACTTAATTCAAAGGATCAAGAATAAGCCCACTACCGTTTGTGGTTAGAGTTCCTTTCTCTTCAAGTTGACTTACAACCTTTTGTAGACTTGTTTGCCAATAGGTTTGGTAAAACAAATATCCCTCATTTGTAGGTAGCCTTTGGGTTCATTCCCGGGTAGCCTAAGACTATGTGTAAAAGTTGATATAAAGATGAAATTGCCTCATTTGATTTCAATTATGACAATGGATGGGATTTGTTAGTAGAAAGTGCATTATCTAAATCTACCTCATGCTTATTTTGCTCGTCAATCTCACGACCACCTTATCTGGGACTACCCACATCGAAAACCTCCCTCTATAGCTTCTCGGGGTAAAGGTACTCCATCATCAAACACCCCAACTGGTAAGGGTCAAGTGTCAATTGGAACAAACAATGTGACCAAAGATGTTTGTAAACATACTTAGGTTGGTGACCTTGTATCAAATCCTTAAAAAATTGGGAGATAGTTCTAATGAGGGGGTAGATCAATAGACTTCTAAGGTTAATGGAGTACATGTTTCATAGCCAATGCAAAATTTTGACTCTCGGCCTATTTATAGCTTAGTAGGTAAGAGCAATATCTCAAATTCTGTTGTAGGGGTCAATGTCCAAGCCCAAGATATGGATGTTGATGAAGGTTAAAAGGTCAAATCTAACAAGAGGATGGGAGCTTTATCACCAACTCTCATGGAGAATCCTGGTAGATAAATGAGTCCTACTCCCTAGACAAAGTCATTCAAGGAAGTTGTGTCCCTTTCCCCAGGAAAGGGTGCCTCCTCTTTGGGTAATGTATCATTGAGTAATAGGTTCAGCTCTCTTGCAAACCCTTTAGGGCGAGCGCACGAAGATGCTCCCCAAATTCGTTGCAATAGGGCTGCGCTAGCGGAGAAAAAAAATAGCGCGACCGCACCTAAGGAGACACGCACGCGCCTCTAGGTTCGGTACCGACCTGAGGCGTGTGCGCGTTGCTGATGCGTACGCGCAGAGGAGATGCGCACGCGCCCCCTGTTAAAAATATATAAAAAAAACAGTCGACAATTTCCCCATTTTTCATTTGGCCGGTCGAGCGCATCCTCTTCCTCCGCATACGCGTCCATTCAACTACCAATGGAGGCCAAATACACTCCAAAACCACCCAACAACACCCACCAACTCGTCACCACTTCGATTAATAGGTAAATATCGCGTTTTTTTTTCAATTTTATTCATTATTTGTGTCAATTTTTGTATTTTTTTTGTTTATGTAATTGTAAATAATTCCCAAATTTTAAAAACAATGAACCAATTTTCAACTGCAAATTGCAACAGAGACAATGAGTGAACAAGATGTTAACCCCGAGTCCGGTGGAACACAAGAAAACCCGAACCTTGGACCCAATGCCAAACAAAACCAAAACCCACAACCTAATTTTGAACAAGATGACCTTAACCACTATGTAAATGAAATGCGAGTGCACACTCGCGAACTTAGAAAGTCGGGTGAACCATCTCGATTGTCTCTTGCCACGTCAATTGAGAACTCAATCGACTCCCTCATACATGCACACCAGCAATTGACAGACATGACTCAATTTAGAGCTAGGATGCGGGAGTACTACTCCACGGGCATGTCCAAGGAAGCAATAAAAGATTTGAACATTACAAAAGCCCAATTATATAGTATGTTCACCGAGCCGAAAACAAGCCAACCACCGAACATTACAAAGCCATGTGTCTGCATGGATTGGTGTCATTACCAACTGTGGAGGGACAATTGGATGCAGAGGTGGTTCATGGTGTACGATAAACCTCCCTACAATAATAGGGAGGTTCCACAGTACTTCCTTTGCCAACTTTGGGCTGAGTTTTGCCTCGGTTTACATGTCAACTATTTTGACATAACCGAGTTCCAGGGTGTTGGGCGTGGCTCTGCCCAAGATCGACCTGCTGCTAGGAGGAACCCACTGAGAGGGACACCAGCTCCGAGGCACAACCCCAACCCCTCTCCCCATCCACCTTAGTTGCCCCATAAGCTTGATCAGATCGAGGTGGCAATGAGGAATGTTGCACGTGGTCTCCTCAGACACACCTCCTTTGTAGCAGCGACTACAGTGGAGAGGTTGGGTGACCTTGATAGAGATCCAAGTGCAGGGCCTTTATGACAGGGCTAGGATAGACCCATGATCGATGGTAGCCATGCTGGGCATTCCAGTTCGACAGGGACAATGCCACATCTTTGTCCCCATTGCGGGCACACTTGCCCTAGCCCGATCGAGGGTTGTTATATGGATCAAGTCAGCAATTTTTTTAATGTGTTTTCAATCATCACTTTATAACTTGTAAAGTATTTTTAAAGTATTTTTGTTTGACATAAACTATTATTTCAATGTACAGTTATTCAGAGCTGAGACACCAACATTGGAGAACGTAGGATCTCCCAACCTGGATGCAGCAATGGAAACTGCAACTGAAATTGCGGCACCCCACATGGAGGTATTTTCAGTAGCTGGAACAATACTGTTATTACTTATGTCATTATATTACTCAAGTATTTATATTTATGGCATACACGTTGATAGTTCGTACAATGTTTTTGAATATCTTGATTGCCTAAATAATGACTTGTTTAACATGTCCATAACATGCATGCATTTTGGTGTCCACGGGTGTTCCCTGACTACGGTGATCAACCACCCCCTCCTGGGATTGGCAGATCACCACATACACAGGTACAATGTGTAGTTATAAGCACACTTTTAATTTGAATTGTTGCGACTTACTATGGTTTAATTTATTGTTTGTTTACTAAATTGTGATATTACAAATGTATATGTAGGTACCACCAATAGCCGTGGCTCCCCATTTTAGTCCTATGTATCCACCCTCTCCCATGAGTCCCCCCCTCGCTTCCATCTAGACTCCTCCCTACGGCCACCCCCTCCCTTCCATCCAGCCTCCCCTCTCCAGCCATACTCCCCCTTCCATCCATCCCCCCCCACTCAACCACGCCCTCGCGTCCATACATCCTCCCCAATTTATCCACACCCCCCTGTCTATCCATCCTCCCCCTTTCATCCACGCCCCCCCTTCCTTCCAGCTTCCCCTCTTCATCCACAACCTCCCTTCCATCCATCCTCCTCCCTCTATGCAGGACTTCCCTCCCATGCACCATCCCTCAACACCCCCCATAGCCCTTTTGGTTCAATACCTTCTATCGTACAACCAGCAGGGGTTCATAGTCCACGACGTCCCCCTCCACCCCATACCACCATTTCTTCTCCCACCATATCATCCCCACTTCCCATCGCTATTGTGGCATCTGCCCTTCCAGTATCCTCATTTGTATCTCCAGTGGTTGCACCTGTAGTGGCTGCCACTACATTTGCGCCCCCCCCCCCCCCCGCATTGCATCGGAGGTGGTTGTCTGGCCATCTGCGCCACCTGCTAGCCCAGAAGCCCTGCCATGTCCATCGTCGGAGGTGTACATGGTGAGAATCAAACTAATTTATGAAAATATTTTGATGCATTAACACAAATTAATTTAAGCAATTATTACTTTTCAATGAAATGATTTTTGTAAATGTTGTAGGCTGGAATTGCGGAGAGGCTCTGCAGATCTAGGACAACTGTCCAACGTTTCTCAGTCACATCAGAGGTGATTTATTTAAGATTCGAATTCTACATTTGTTTTATAAATGTGGTAAATGTTGCAAATGCTTGAAAATGACGGTATCTTATATCATTTGTTCCAGAGACCGGAGAGACGGTCTACTCCTAGACAGAGCAAGACCCGAGGTACCAGTAGCTCGAAGAGTAGGAAGATCGACTTTGGCGATGCGCCTGGGAGTGACGGGGGTGGAGATGCGCCTGGGAGTGACGGGGGTGGTCACAATGCTTGACACACCATGTGTTATGTACATTAGCCACGATGTGGCACTTTTTTGCACTAGTTTTGATGTACTTTGTATCTACGGCACGAGTTGCCATGTATTTTGGATCTACGGCATGAGTTGTCGCATTTTGTTTAGGGCACAAGTTGCCACTGTACATACATTGGGAACCATGTTCCACTATTTTCCAAAAATTGTATATGTTTGGATGAGTTTTGCAACCTCGTTGTACATGGACTTTCAGTTATGTGATTTATATATCTCATTGTCTAATCTCATTGTCTCATGTTGTGTGTATTAGGATGTGATGTTGTCTAAATTTTGGTTTTACCTAGATCTTAGAAGAGAAGTTGGATATCATAGTGTGTGTGTGTGTGTGTGTGTATTGGATATCTATGCAATTGAAAATAGTAGAAAATGGACGTGCATGTCCAAAATTCCTCACTAATGAGAAAATGGGACAAAATAGGCATCTTTTTAGACAGGATTGAATCCAATACTTGTAAACAAAAATAAATCATACACTATTGCAAAATACACATAAACGAAACCTAGTGCATAGGCATGTGTGTGAAAACATGACAAATACAATATTTTTCAGTCCATATAAGGAATCAATGTCAATGGATATACTAGAGTGTTGTTATTGACAAACTTATCGTATGTTTTAGTCAAATATATATATTTTTGGTTTTTTTTTTTTAACGTCAAGCGGTCAATATCAAATAAATGATTGTCGTATAGGAGAGTGGAAAATATTAATATTTTTGGCATACACGTGCCTGTAAAAATAGTACATTGTTTGTTAATTTAATACATTACAATTATAATTATGTTATGAAATCATGATCATGTCTTTGATTACTCCTTTGCATCCAAAGCGTAAGTGTTGCAGTGCATTAAATGACATGACATTTTTTAGGTACCCCTATATCATGTATATTTGACATTTGTTTTAAAAATCCTTGTTTTAGGCTTAAAATTTCAATGAATGACATTTGACTATGTTCAACTATTTTATTAGAGAACTTGCGTAGATTGTACATGATTCCTTAACTTGTTTTTGATACATTAGTCATCTAGTAATATGTCTATGATTCTTTGAATCCATCAAAAGCATGCTAAACTCGATTGTGGAAGACCAATTTTTATAGTATTACTTATCCATGCCTGAATTGTCTCTATCAACTATCCTCATTGAGGTGCAATAATGTTGGATGTGTAGCTTTATAATTAAGAAACACTCAGCCCTTTTTTCTTTTGCACTTGCAAATGTTCAATAATTGCTAGGAATGATTGAAATGTTTTTCCACAATACATTCAAAAAGATATGCATAGTATATGATTCACTGTAGGGTTGTTGGTGGATTGTTAGTACATGATCGTTCGACTTGTTTTTGATAAATTTAACTACTTGAGAATATGTTTGTGATTGTTTCAACCAATCAAAAGCATGCTAAAATCAGTTGTGGAACCACTTTTATAACTTATCCACACCTGAATAGTCTACATAAACTTACCTTTATTCAAGTGCAATGGTGATGGATGTGTAGTGTATACTCCATGCTTGATTACTGGTTGATTTATGTGATTTTATGCACAATGAAGGCCATTATTGACAACTTGCAGAGTATCTTGGGATTACTTATAGAATATCTACATGGTTGTTGATGGACAATATTTCGTAGTTTAGAGCATACTTGTTTCTAACCTTCAAAATACATTATTTGACTGCTTTGATATCACAAGTTGATCTTTTCCTTTCTAAAGGAAACCTTGTGAGGAAATTGAAGGGACACTTCCCCATATTCAAGGATTTCATTTTTAGTAAACATATCAACATAAATTTGTGTGCATCACCTGGGGGGATTTGAACTGAGCATGTGTTGGAACATAATTAGTGAAATGGCCATAAAAAATGGCTACAAATCATTGAGTTATCCCCTTGGGATACACAAATTGATCTTAACCCTATCCAAACAATTGAGGAGTTGAGTCTAAGAATTTTAAGATAGACACTCTACACTTTCTTGATAGATCTTAGCATGAAAGAGATTGGGGGTTAAGATGAATTTTTGCAAGTAAAGTTGATTAAAGTATTGAAATTTTTTTCCAAGTCATTGTAGACATTCAAAATCTAATATGGAAGTTTTATTTCCAACAAATGGATCCCAGGGACTCTCACTTCATACAACACAAACCATTATAGTAGTTTTCCAAACATGGTTCATCAAAGAAATTGCCATCAATAGTTATATACTGCCTCTGAAAACAACTAACCATTTTTTCAGTTTTTCAAGGATGGTAAGGTGTTTTGTGTATTTAGTGAGAATAAATTTTTTTTCCCAAATTCATCATCGTACATCATTTGGATATGGTCATCTCATTTAACCGCTATAGAGCACCAATTTTTCTCTATATCATCTACACAATGTTTATACCCACCCTCTCCCACATCAATGGTTATTCTTACCATGTTCATGTGATGCCACAATTAGTTGATGTTGCTCATGGTTCAATTATGCACCTTTGGGATTGTGACTATAGTTATTACAACTATGATTGTGTGGCATTTGATAAAAAAATTCTCCCCATGATGATTATGATCACTACATCTAATATCATCATCACCGTCTTCATCATCATCACTATATTCGTCATCGTGGTCATCTCTAGGTCCCTCATCACCGTCTCCATCATCATCACCATCTTCCTCAT
Organism: Larix kaempferi; assembly: GCA_027924585.1. Classification (NCBI taxonomy): domain Eukaryota; kingdom Viridiplantae; phylum Streptophyta; class Pinopsida; order Pinales; family Pinaceae; genus Larix; species Larix kaempferi. The sequence goes on along the minus strand of BSBM01001030.1, from coordinate 2,759,863 downwards.
CATCATCATCATCATCATCATTATCATCTTCATCACCATCATCTTCATCACCATCGCCATCATCATCACCATCTGCATCATCATCACCATCTTCATCATCATTGTCATCTCTAGGCCCCTCATCACCGTCACCACCATCATCACCATCTCCATCATCTTCATCACCATCTCCATCACCATCGCCATCATCATCAATGCCTTCATCATCATCACCATCTTCATCATCATTGTCATCTCTAGGTTCCTCATCACCATTGCCTCCATCATCACCATCTCCATCATCTTCAACATCTTCATCATCATCAACATCATCATCATCTTCATCATCACCAACATGTCCATCATCATCATCATCATCATCATCATCATCATCATCTTCATCACCATCGCCATCATCATCAACGCCTTCATCATCATCACCATCTTCATCGTCATCACCATCTTCGTCATCATTGTCATCTCTAGGTCCCTCATCACCGTCGCCACCATCATCACCATCTCCATCATCTTCATCACCATCTCCATCACCATCGCCATCATCATCAACGCCTTCATCATCATCACCATCTTCATCATCATTGTCATCTCTAGGTCCCATCATCATTGTCATCTCTAGGTCCCTCATCACCATCACCAACACCATCATCATCAACGTCTTCATCATCATCACCATATTCGTCATCATCACCATCTTCTTCATCATCATTAACTCTAACTCTGACCCTAATTCAATTTTCTTCTATAACTCTAGCCCTAACCCTCACACAAACCCTAGCACTAAACCATCTCCTTCATCACCACCATCACCATCACCATCGCCATCACCATCATCATCATCACCATCTTCATCATCATCATTAACTCTAACTCTAACTTGGTCTCAATTTCCTTCTATAGCTCCAACCCTAACCCTAACCCTCACCCAAACCCTAGCACTAAACCATCTTCTTCACCATCACCATCCCCATCACCATCGCCATCACCATCATCATCAACGTCTTTGTCAGCATCACCATCTTCTTCATCATCATTAACTCTAACTCTAACCCTAATTCAATTTCCTTCTATAACTCTAGCCCTAACCCTCACCCAAACCCTAGCACTAAACCATCTCCTTCATCACCACCATCACCATCACCATCGCCATCACCATCATCATCATCATCACCATCTTCATCATCATCATTAACTCTAACTCTAACCCTAACTCAATTTCCTTCTATAGCTCCAGCCCTAACCCTCACCCAAACCCTAGCACTAAACCATCTTCTTCACCATCACCATCACCATCACCATCGCCATCACCATCATCATCAACGTCTTCGTCAGCATTACCATCATCTTCATCATCATTAACTCTAACGCTAATTCAATTTCCTCCTATAACTCTAGCCCTAACCCTCACCCAAACCCTAGCACTAAACCATCTCCTTCATCACCACCATCACCATCACCATCGCCATCACCATCATCATCATCATCACCATCTTCATCATCATCATTAACTCTAACTCCAACCCTAACTCAATTTCCTTCTATAACTCCAGCCCTAACCCCCACCCAAACCCTAGCACTAAACCATCTTCTTCACCATCACCATCACCATCACCATCACCATCGCCATCACCATCATCATTAACGTCTTCGTCAGCATCACCATCTTCGTCATCATCATTAACTCTAACTCTAATCGACGGAATCCGAGTCCGCTCGCCAGTTTGGGTTCCGTGGCCACGAAGCAAATGCCCAAAGTGTCCCTGAATGGCCCCGGGGTGCCCGACAAGGATGCCCGTAGCACCCGAACCATGGCTCAGTTCATGAATCTGTCGATTCCAGTGGGTCTGAGAGGTCGGGTTTCAGCTAGGGGACCCCCTACAGCGTGCCTCGAAAAACCGGAAGCAGTGCCAATGGGCCATCCCCGGAGCTAGGGTTTTGCTCAGTGAAGGCCATTCCAAATTCGCTCAAGGGGGCCATTTCTTGTCTAGAGGCCCCCGAGCATGCGTGGCCACCATGGACAGGTCCACTATGGCCACGTGGACCTATGGGAGCTGACAGAATCCAAGTCCGCTCGCCGGTTTGGGTTCCGTGGTTGTAGAGCAAATTCCCAAAGTGTCCCTGAATGGCCCCGAGGTGCCCGACTAGAATGCCCGTAGCGCTCGAACCATGGCTCGGTTCATGAATCTGTCAACTCTGGTGGGTCTTGGACACCGGGTTTTAGCTAGGGGACCCCCCACAACATGCCTCGAAGACTCAGAAGCGGTGCTAATAGGCTATCCCCGGAGCTAGGGTTTTGCTCAGTGAAGGCCATTCCAAATTCGCTCAAGGGGGCCATTTCTCTTCCGGAGGCCCCTGGGCATGCGTGGCCACCATGGACAGGTCCACTATGGCCACATGGACCTGTGGGAGCTGACGAAATCCAAGTCCGCTCGTCGGTTTGGGTTCCGTGGCCGCAGAGCAAATGCCCAAAGTGTCCTTGAATGGCCCTGGGGTGCCCGACTAGAATGCTCGTCACGCTCGAAACCAGGGCTAGGTTCACAAATCCGTTGACTCTGGTGGGTCCAGGACACCAGGTTTCAGCTAGGGGACCCCCCACAGCATGTCTCGAAGACCCGGAATCGATGCCAATGGGCCATCCCCAGAGCTAGGGTTTTGCTCAGTGAAGGCCATTCCAAATTCGTTCAAGGGGGCCATTTCTCGTCCAGAGGCCCCTGGGCATGCGTGGTTCCTGTGGATAGGTCCACTATGGCCATGTGGACCTATGGGAGTTGACAGAATCCAAGTCCGCTCGCCGATTTGGGTTCTGTGGCCATGGAGCAAATGCCCAAAGTGTCCTTGAATGGCCCCGGGGTGCCTGACTAGAATGCCCGTAGCACACGAACCGTGGCTCGGTTCATGAATACGTTGACTCCGGTGGGTCCGGGATGCCAGGTTTCAGCTAGGGGACCCCCCACAGTGTGCCTCGAAGACCCGGAAGCAGTGCCAATGGGCCATCCCTGGAGCTAGGGTTTTGCTCTTTCGGAGGCCCCCGGGCATGCGTGGCCACCATGGACAGGTCCACTATGGCCACGTGGACCTGTGGGAGGCGACGGAATCCAATTCTGCTCATCGGTTTGGGTTCCGTGGCCGTGGAGCAAATGCCCTAAGTGTCCCAAAACGACCCCGAGGTGCCCGACTAGAATGCCCGTAGCGCCCGAACCATGGCTCAGTTCATGAATACGTCGACTCTAGTGGGTCTGGGACGGCAGGTTTCAGCTAGGGGAGCCCCCACAACGTGCCTCGAAGACCTGGAAGTGGTGCCAATGGGCCATCCTTGGAGCTAGGGTTTTGCTCAGTGAAGGCCATTCCAAATTCACTCAATGGGGCCATTTCTCGTCCGGAGGACCCCGGGCGTGCGTGGCCACCATGGATAGGTTCACTATGGCCATGTGGACCTGTGGGAGTCGACGAAATCCAAGTCCGATCGTCGGTTTGGGTTTTGTGGCCGCGGAGCAAATGCCCAAAGTGTACCTGAATGGCCTCGGTGTGCCCGACTAGAATGCCCGTAGCGCCCGAACCGTGGCTTGGTTCACGAATCCGTCGACTTCAGTGGGTCTGAAATGCCAGTTTTTAGCTAGGGGACCCCCCAAAGCATGCCTCGAAGACCCGGAAGTGGTGCCAATGGGCCATCCTCGGAGCTAGGGTTTTACTCAGTGAAGGCTATTCCAAATTCGCTCAATGGGGCCATTTCTCTTCCAGAGGCCCCCGGACATGCGTGGCCACCATGGACAGGTCCACTATGGCCACGTGGAGCTTTGGGAGCTAACAGAATCCAAGTCTACTCGCCAGTTTGGGTTCGGTGGTCGCGGAGAAAATGCCCAAAGTGTCCCTGAATGGCCCCGGGGGTGCCCGACTAGAATGCCCATAGCGCCCAAACAGTGACTCGGTTCATGAATCCATTGACTCTGGTGGGTCTGGGACGCTGGGTTTCAGCTAGGGCCCCCCCCACAGCGTTCCTCGAAGACCCGGAAGCGGTGCTAATGGGCCATCCCCGGAGCTAGGGTTTTGCTAAGTGAAGGCCATTCCAAATTCGCTCAAGGGGGCCATTTCTCGTCCGAAGTCCCCCAGGCATGTGTGGCCACCGTGGACAGGTCCACTATGGCCACATGGACCTGTGGGAGCTGACAAAATCCGAGTCCGCTCACCGGGTTGGGTTCCATGGCCGTGGGGCAAATCCTCCAGGTGTCCCTGAACGGCCCCGGGGTGCCCGACTAGAATGCCAGTGGCACCCGAACCGTGGCTCGGTTCACAAATCCATCAATTCTGGTGGGTCCAAGATGGCGGGTTTCAGCTAGGGAACCCCCCACAACGTGCCCCGAAGACTCAGAAGCGGTGCCAACGAGCCATCTCTGGATCTAGGGTTTTGCTTAGTGATGGCCATTCCAAATTTGCTCAAGGGGTCCATTTCTCATCTGGATGCCCCCGGGCATGCGTGGCCACTATGTACAAGTCCACAATGGCCATGTGGACCTGTGGGAGGCGACGGAATCCAATTCCTCTCGCTGGGCTGGGTTCCGTGGCCCCAGGGCAAATCCTCTAGGTGTCCCTGAACGGCCCCGGGGTGCCCGACTAGAATGCCCGTGGCACCTGAACCATGGCTCGGTTCGTGAATTCGTCAACTCCGGTGGGTTTCAGCTAGGGGACCCCCCACAGCGTCCCCCAAAGACCTAGAAGCAGTGCCAACGAGCCATCTCCGGAGCTAAGGTTTTTCTCAGTGATGGCCATTCCAAATTCTCTCAAGGGGTGCATTTCTCGTTCCGAGGCTCCCAGGCGTGCATGGCCACCGTGGTACCCATAGCACCCAAAGGCCATTCCAGATTCGCTCAAGGGGGGCATTTCTTGTCCGGAGGCAGAAGAAGATCAATTTTCGACAAAACAATGTAGTTAGCAGAAGAAGATCAATTTTCAACAAAACAATTTATTTATTACATGTGGAGGCAGCGGTTTCCCGTGGAAAATGAGTGTAGGGTTGAGCAGAGGAAAGATGTTGGGAAATGGGCTATTACATTAGCTTTTCCGATGGGCGGCTGTAGGTATCTATGCTTTTCTTCCGAGGGAAATCCTATTTCCGTTGGAAGTAAAGCATAGATACCTAGAGCCGCCATATTTCCTTCTGTAAATCGCTTTCCCATTGGAAAAGCTAATGTAATAGCCAATTTCCCAACATCTTTCCTCTGCTCAACCCTACACTTGTTTTCCAATGGAAACCACTGCCTCCACATGTAATAACTACATTATTTTTCAAAAATTAATCTTCTTCTGCTAACTACATTTTTTTGTCAAAAATTGATCTTCTTCTGCCTCCAGACGAGAAATGGCCCCTTCGAGCGAATATGGAATGGCCCTCACTGAGCAAAACCCTAGCTCCGGGGATGGCCCATTGGCACCACTTTCGGGGATTCGAGGCACGCTGTGGGGGGTCCCTTAGCTGAAACTCAATGTCTCAGACCCACCAGAGTCAACGGATTCGCGAACTGAGCCACGGTTCAGGTGCCACGGGCATTCTAGTCGAGCAACCCGGGGTCGTTTAGGGACACCTGCAGGATTTGCCTCAGGGCCACGGAACCCAACCCGGCAAGAGGACTTTGATTCCGTCACCTCCCATAGGTACACATGGCCATTGTGGACCTATCCACAGTAGCCACGCACGCCCCAGGGCATTCGGACGAGAAATGGACCCCTTAAGCAAATTTGGAATGGCCATCACTGAGCAAAACCCTAGCTCCAGAGATAGCTCGTTGGCACCGCTTCCGGGTCTTCAGGGTATGTTGTGGGGGGTCCCCTAGCTGAAACCTGCCGTCTCAGACCCACCGGAATCAACGGATTCGCAAACCGAGCCACGGTTCGGGTGCCATGGGCATTCTAGTCGGGCACCCTGGCGCTGTTCAGGGACACCTGGAGGATTTGCCTCGGGGCCACGGAACCCAACCCGACAAGTGGACTCAGATTCCGTCAGCTCCCACAGGTCCACGTGGCCATAGTGGACTTGTCCACGGTGGCCACGCACGCCCGGGGGCCTCCGGACGAGAAAGGGCCCCCTTGAGCGAATTTGGAATGGCCTTCATTGAGCAAAACCCTAGCTCCGAGGATGGCCCATTGGCACTGCTTCCGGGTCTTCGAGGCACGCTGTGGGGGGGGCCGCTAGCTGAAACACAGCGTCTCGAACCCACCAGATTCACGAACCGAGCCACGGTTCGAGCGCTACGAGCATTCTAGTCGGGCACCCCGTGGCCATTCTAGTGGTGATAACAAGTTTGCTGTCTGTTGAGTCTGATACTACATCCAGGAGCCGCTCAGCAAACTTTGAGGTAGAAAGCTCTGTAATTTTAGGATACTGATTCAATCACTCATACAGTTTCTTACCTTCTCGAGGATCTAAATTTATAATTTCCTTCTGGGTAGATTCAGGCATTCTCGAGGATCTAAATTTATAATTGCCTTATGGGTAGATTCAGGCATGGAATAATATTTGTCGGCACTTCCAAGCTCCCGAGACCATTTTGTTAGCCATAATATGTGCAACTCCTTTGATGAAAGATAAATTCTGGTGTGGACGGCATCATTTGATACACTAGCCAAATCTATGTTGTTGGAAGAACTTAGATATTTCAACAAAGGAGCGTTTTGTAGGTGACTTGAAAATCCCTTCCATTTTTCAGCAATAAAACAAAGAAGTTCAACGTACAGATTTTCAGTCAAGCTTGTCAACCAATCAGACGACCGAATACAGGGAGATAACCACGCCCAAAACATTCAAGCTATTATAAAACTCTTGTTTATCAAGATAACGATGGACTATGTGTACATTACGAGAATATAGATGAATGAAGTCGCTTTGATGAACTTGTCCTCTTGCTCTCTCTAGAATGTGTTTAAAAGCAGGGAGTATTGTCCGAGCTTCTGTTGGCTTACATAAACATTTATTCCAAAGTTGATGTCACATAAAACCACTTCGTCAACTTTCAATTGGGTCTAAATGGCATCTCTAACTTGAGTTAGCTGTGGATTGTTAGAAAAATAGGATCGCAGAGCAATAACAATAAACAGAAATGCAAATATAATCACACATACACATTACAAGAGAGACACAGATATATCGTGGTTCACCCAACTTGGGCTACGTCCACACTGAATTTTCCAGTCCTTATTATTATTATCGTCCAGCAAGGTGAAGGGATACAACCTGCAGCACAACCGCTGCACTTCCTCTTCTCTGTTTCATAGTCTCTCTCTTGATCTCAGAGATCTTTACAATGCATAAAACCTAATACATCATCCACACTAGCCGTATTACAATGTATTTATTTTATAAGGGAAATACAATGGGAAAATACTACGGGATACCCAAAACCATGGGCTTGCAAAACAGCTGGCGAAAATAGCCCCAAAAATTTTCTTCGGGGACGCTGCCCCCGAACCCCCGCCGAGGGACCACTGGCCCCTGGACCCCCCAGCCAGGGGGGATGGCCCCCCTTGGAACCCCGTGGGGGGGCGATGCCCCCCCACACCCCTCCGCTGGGGTGACTGTACAGTCCACCTACATATCATATAAAACTGGGGTACAAACACAGCTGATACAATATCATCTATGAGACTAGAAGATCTGGCTCCACAACCAACATGGATAACGAGGAATATGAAAGGGAAGGTACCTATAGACTCAGGTTTTCGATGATAGAGGTGAACTACCACTTATCAAAGCAAGGAATGCTGAACAAACGGCTAATGGAACACAACGAAGGATTCCCTAGTTCCACTTGTTATTGAAAATGATACTTTCTCTTGACGAAACCAGTAAAAAATCTGCATGTATTATAAATAGAAATCCTGTTACAATTTTCGTCGAAAGAAAAGCATAGATACCTACAGCCGCCATATCTCTTTCTGTAAACCACTTTCCCATCGGAAAATCTAATGTAATAGCCCATTTCCCAACATCTTTCCTCTGCTCAACCCTACACTAGTTTTCCACGGGAAACCGCTGCCTCCACATGTAATAACTACATTGTTTTGTCAAAAATTGATCTTCTTCTGCTAACAAATGCAAAATTAAGGATTCATTGTCATTGCTAAGAGAAGTTCTAAGGTCAGTTTCTCGTAAAACAGAGATTGTATAAATCCAGCGGGTGTCCCTGGAGGCCTTTTGGATGCGAGACGGAACGAGCCATAGAATGAAGACCGTGCCTCCGATCAACAAACTGTCAGTTCCTTTGGATTTAGGACGTCGGGATAGTACTAGGGGTGCCCCTCCCCTCTGGTCTCGTGGCCCAGGTGTCACCATGTAGGTCCATCTTGGAAACTAGGGTTTTGCTCAGTGGGGGAGTGTGCAATTTTTGCACACGGGGGTCAACTTTGCAAAATGCTCCCCCAGGCACTTTGTGGTTAGCATTCCCAGCCGGAACCTCTCTAGACACACTTGCAGGACTCTCTGAAACCAAGTTTTGCTACACGGTTGGAGCTCTATGCCCCGACAGGTATCCAGTGGGTGTCCCTGAAGGCCTTTTGGATGCGATACAGAACGATACATAGAATGAAGACCATGGCTCCGATCAACAAACCATCAGCTCCATTGGATTCAGGACGTCTGGGTAGTGCTAGGGGTGCCCCCCCCCTAGTCCCGTGGCTCGGGTGTCACCTTGTAGGTCCATCTTGGAAACTAGGGTTTTGCTCAGTGAGGGAGTGTGCAAGTTTTGCACATGGGGGTCAACTTTGCAAAATCCTCCCCCGAGCACTTATGGTTAGCATTCCCAGCCAGAACCTCTCTAGACACACTTGCAGGACTACCCAGAACCAAGTTTTGCTGCACAGTTGGAGCTCTATGCCCTGGCAGGTATCCAGCGGGTGTCCCTGAAGGCCTTTTGGATGTGAGACAGAACGAGCCATAGAATGAAGACCATGGCTTCGATCGACAAACCGTCAGCTCCGATGGATTCAGGACTTGAGGATAGTGCTAGGGGTGTCCCTCCCCTCCGGTCCCATGGCCCGGGTGTCACCATGTAGGTACATCTTGGAAACTAGGGTTTTGCTCAGTGAGGGAGTGTGCAATTTTTGCACACAGGGGTCAAATTTGCAAAATTGTCCCGGTGTCACCTTGTTGTTGTTGGTTTCAAGATTTTATTTCTATACTTATCTATCCTACAAGTATAAAGCATAATATACTCTCCTAGCGAAATTACTACTTCTCAAAACATTAAACATAAGTTTGAAACTACTGAGAATCAAGCGCACTGTGGGATTCCCGATTGTTACCAGACCTAGTTCACTAAATGATAAAGGATTGTTTCATTTCTTGGGTTGTTTGTTGTTGCATAGTGAAATCCTTATTGACATCAAGAGTAATACAAAACATAGATGGAGGGAAGTGCAGTGGGATGAGGTAACGCAAAGTGATATTTTAAACGAACTCAAGCAAACAAAACAACCTCTTTGAAAATGTGTTGAATATTGCAAGAAAAAAGTTACTCAATATTTAATGGAAAAGGAAATTCAATAGAGTTCCAAATGATTTATCCAAGTGAGGAAATAAGGTTAAAGGACTAGAGGGATCATTGGCATCATTTTATGAAAGTTCTTACGGCATATTCACTTATGTTCCTTCACTAAGTATTCTAGCTACAACATATTTTAAAGATTAATGGTGTTATATCATAAATTCCATAATTTTCCTTTTTCCCTATACATTTGTAATTATGTTGAACACAACATAATGGGGAATGTGAAATAGGGAAAGGCTATGTGAAGTGATATTTTCAAGGAACCTAGGAGATGTGAATAAATAATTTGAAAATGTGTAAAATGATACAAGTCCAAAAGTGCACAATGTTTATGAAAAAGAAAGGGTAAAAATAAAAAGAGTGAAAGGGAAAAAAGATGGGAACTATTGGGAGTTAGTCATTGTAGATAGAACCAAAATCTTGAGCAAAAAAATCATTGTACTACCAAAACAAAATCGTAGGTTGACTTGGCAATGTTGGAATTTATTGAATATACTTTTTCCTATAAAAATGGAGGGTAAATTCATGGATGGAATTTCATCAAATTTCATCATTGTACTACCATCAAATTTGCTCAAGGAGATGATGAAGTAGCTCAAGACAATATGGAAGTTGTTGCATCACATGAACCACATACATATTCACATAAATCATAACTTAATCATAACTCATGTACATCAAATAAACGATATCAAATTCCTATCTAACATGAATAACATTGATCATGCATGAATAAACAATGACATGGCTATAAATCATAACTTAATCATAACTCAAACATCAAATAAACGATATAAGATAGCGATACCAAATAAACTATCTAACATGAATAACTTTGGACATGCATGAATAAATAATCACATCATTACTATACTATGTACCTTAATCAATTAGGCCTTCTAGATCCTCTCGGTTTTTTATTGTCTCAAACAACCTCTCGTGCTCTGCATGAGGTAGTAAGTAGCGTACCTTGTTTGATGACTTCATTGACATTATCTGTAGTTGGATGTTTGTACCAACGATCAAGTGTGTAAAGTGATACACCCACGACCCTGGTCTATAATCCGTGTATGTGTAGCCATTTCTCTTTGGTCCCTTTCCATCCATTGTAAGATATTCCCCCTGAACAACCATCGAGCCAGTGCGAAAGGTAATGCCTTCACTATCCGTTAATGATGTGAGGAGGGTTTGCTTCCCCTGAATGCATCGTGCCAACCAATAATTCGTCCCAGTTGCACTGTTTGTCGGGGCAAAAACTGCGTAGATGTGTCCTGCAAAGATGCATTTTACCGTCATATTCCAACAAGTAGTGGTTTGATAACTTGGATAATTACATATAAACAAGGAGGGAACCAAGATATGCATGTAGAAATGTTTACCTGGCTGTACTAGATCAGATATATGATCATATTCATTCGAAATAGAGGACTGGCCTTCCTCTAACTGGATTGTTTCAACAACTGCACGTGGGTCCACTGCAAGTGATACATGATCCCATTCATCAACCCAATCCATTGATTCGCATTCATCCCATTCACAATTGCTGCAAGGCCCACAAAAGCAACCAAGTTTTCACGTCCATATTTCAAATAAGGGGTTGTTTGAGCTTCGAACCGAATGAAATCCACGAGTTCCTTGCACAGTACTGCAACTATAAGAACGAGATCGGTCTATATCAACTACATGCCAGAAATTTCTAACAACATGTCCTCTACCTGTTGGTATGTGTTGCTTCGTGGTTCGATCTGACATTTTTGCAGAGCACCATTGAACTATGGTTTATGCATCCCAAATATGAGGGTTTCTCGTGCACCTCATCTCTTCCCTTCGTAGGGCAGTTTTGAGACATTCCCCAGCACCATCGTGCTCTCCCTTTCCATGACCGGTCTCAAAATAGTTCCACACATGCAGCACATCACAAGTCTTGTGCAAAATACTCAACCACTGGAATACACGTGCATTTTTGAACTGGCCTGCACAACCATCTAACCATATCCAATGCCGATCCATCTGTATACCTCTCTCCTTCAGCTGGTCATAGAAAATTTTGAAGCAATGTTGCATGTAATGTAGGTCATGGAACCTGTTGTCACTGATGTAGAAGTTGGTCTCTTTCAATATTATCCTCCTGTCGTTGCTGCTCTCTGGCGCATGCCTATACATGATATGGACCATTATGCTAACTTGGTCTGAATGGTAGTATTGACTTTGAATCTCATTCTGTGGTTGCAGGGTGTAGTTTTCAGCAAAGTCCACAACCGACAATATTGTGCCATTGGGGAAGGTGTCCCTGCAATGTCTATACTGTTCATCCTGCCATCGTGCTACACGGACATGTTGTACATACTGCTCGATCTTTTGGTAGAATTCCTTCATGAAATTGCAAATTTGTACCTGGTGCCACAAAACCCAGGGCATTAATACAACATGACATTTTCAATGTGAATATATATGTACAAATTCAACATGTACAGTATGAAAGTATGCAAACTTAGATTACCTGTGACTTCACCAATGCAATTTTTTTGCTGTCCTTCGAACTATCTACTTGATATGTTATGTACTGGAAGTTCTGCATTTATATTGACATCCTCCCAAATGCGTGCTCCGCGGTTGCGTGGATGCAGGGGCTCAATAATGCAAATCCATTACAACTGGAACACGTCCCATATAAACATGATCTTTTATAATATTTGTGTCCTTCAGGTCTTGGACACATTATGCTATGTGTAAATTCTCTGGATGCATTCGGTGGTTGTAACGATGGGCAATCCTGCACAATGTTAGTATGCAAATCACAAAATATATGTCTATATGTATCATAAAATTACTCAAATTCTACATGATATCTACAACAACATGTGTTGCGATCATTGCAAATTTTAACATACCAGGGTTTGCATTTTTCAAAGGACCTTTGGCCCAAGTTCAATTGTGTGTGCTCATTCTTGAAATTCTCGTAGAGTTTTGTTTGTGTCGTGTCAAGGAAGTGATTGACATGGGGTTCACCCCCCCTAACACCTTTTCTCAACTTTAAAACATCTCTTTGATTCGATGACGGTCTAGTGTTATCATGCCAAAACTTCTGCACTAGTTCTTTAACAGCATCAATGAGCTTCATGTCTAAACGAGGTAACCTACCAACAAAGGCCCAACAATCTTTTTGGCCTGGGGTCTCAAGTTTTTCTCTAATGGCAGAATACTTTTGAAGAGTCTTTCTGTCTAATTTAAAGATTTTACATGTGTGTGATAGTAGGAGACATTTCGTTGTGGATTTGTCTACAATCGATTCCGACAGTACACGACGGGCCGCATTAAAATCTTTTGTACGAGAAGTTTTTCCAATCAAATTAAATGCAGATTGTAGATTTCTAACAACATGATTGTTGACATCTAAACTTCTAACTACCTTTATGCTCAAAATTCTCCTAACATCCACTAGACAATGTGATTTTAACAAAGCAAGAAACAATTGACACTTTGCTGCATCGATTTTGGATTCAAAAAATTCTTTCATTATCTTGCTACAATGGAAATCAATAGTGCGTTTAGGCATCTTACCTTCAAGTCCTGAAAATGAACTTTCATCCACGTGAATATGTCTGGGAGTTCTTCGTCATCCGCTTGATAGTCGAGGAAAGGGAGTCAGCAAGGAAGTATGAGTCCCATCAACGGCTTGTTGTGGCCCTTCGTTCACAACTTGATCCTGCAAGGGAGTGTGTTCTGCATGTGTGTGCTCTTCTTGGGGAGGTTTCCAATTAAGAGCTTGTTCAACGCCCATCCCTTCATACTTGACATCAGGAAAGATTTGATTGGCTTCAACCACTTCGTCATTGCTTGTTGATGGATCTAAGGCACTAACATTTTTCTTTCTACGGTTTTGCATGTACAACCTGGCTTTTTCTCTTATCTCATGGGCCTTTTCAAGGGGCAGTGGGTTCCTTCTAGACTTTCTTTTATTATTACGTCTGTTGCCCATATTCAATGCATTTAAAAAATATATATATATATCACCCCTGCAAGAATGAACAACAAATAAGATATTAAAACTTGATGTGCACATGATTATTAAAGCTCGATGTAGCAATTGATTATGTACAACATCTAGTGAGAATGTTTTCATATAATCTTAAAAGCTATTGGGAATTCCCTACATATAACTGCAACGACACCTCTAGGAACTCGGTAGGATGGTATTGGATGGTATTGAATGGTGGTATGGGATGTTAGTAGGAGCAACTTCCCTATGAGGGAAAATAGCCCCAAAAGACTAAGAGTATTCAATTCTCTAGGTGTTTGTGTGAGTTATTGTAGTGAAACCATGAGGAATTCAACAAATGTTTGTCTACTAGATGGAAGAATGTGATTATGAAATGTTATTGGTGGTGATGCAAGTAATTTTTTTTTATTATCTTCATGAAAGGTTGAAAGCATTGCTTGGTGCATTTTGTAGTTTTTTTTGGTAAGATGTTTTTATCGTCTATGTTGAAGATTAAGAGAACTAAAATAGATCTATCATACAATTCATGAGGAAAAACCAAAATAGATGCCATTCAAACAAGTGAATGAAGACTAAACTACATTTAACAAGATAAAATTATCACCATACATCAAGGATTATGATTGCTCTTTGCCTCAAATGTCAAATGCTCTTTTGATGTGTCCACTATATGTAAGAAGACTTCATGTGTGTCCAAGTAGCATGAGAATTCAATCCAAGGTGCCAAATAGAGTCCAACTGTTGTGTATTCACTCGATTGATCCAAATAGAGCCCAAGAGGTGTGTATTCAATCAAAGGAGCCAAAATAGAGCCCAAAATGTTGTGTATTCTATCCAAATGGTCAAGGAAGCACCAAATCGTGTATGAATTCAATCTACCATTTAAATGCTTGTCAGACTGTGCGTGAAACCAGCGAAGAGAACGCGAAAATGAGGAAAAAATTATGGGAGAAAGAATGCGGGTGATTTTCTAAATTTTATCTTCAACAGGGACATGCACGCGCATATAGTGTGCATGCGCATCTAGCGCGTGCGCGTCTATTCTGAACGTTGTATTGTTTGGTGGGTAACGTTCAGTGCATTTATTACCCAAGAGATATAAATGTGTCAAGTTATTCCTAGATCCCCTCCCCATAAAGAGGCCCTCCCCCATAAAAGCCTTTAGGACCTCTTCTAACTCATAATCCCTATGTGCATTTAAGTGCTTCTAGGTGTTTAGGGGTATATTTACAAATATGTATTTTAATTTCAAAACATTAATTTAATTTTGAATTATAAACATATGTATTACATCAAGAATAATGCTTTTAGGTGGATGATGATGATGATGATG